>JBBPBX010004780.1:51864-74918 GCA_038048925.1 Garcialebias charrua
ATTTGGTGCTCACATCAGTTCATATTTGACTTTTGTTTTGATTTAATAATAATAATAATAATGTCAAATTTTTGTCATCTGTGTATGTTTCCATACAAGACAAAATTTGACTCTGCATTTAACCCAATCACCACCAGGTGGGGCAGTGGGCAGCTATAGAAAGCGTGCCGTCTGCATTCAGTAAACTAAACGTTTGTTGATGGCTGCTCTATAATAAATGTTTTCAGGAAGTTTTCATTTTTACGAGTAATTTAAAGGTGCTATGTGTAACTTTCTGTTGAGTGCAGAACTTAGAAAAATTTTCAACAGGCAAAGCATTCTGATCTCTGAGGGGGGGGGGCTCTGCTGAGATTCAAATTCAAGCTCTGTTTTTAATTGGCTGGTTACAAACTCTGTTTTTATTGGCTGTCATTGTCCTGGTCACTCTGTGTTTTTAGTATTTTTATAAATGCTGATAGAGAAGCAAGGGGACTATAGTTTTTTTCAGAGATTACTTTGTCTAACATCAGTTTGTCAGTAGATAGTGACAGAGTGAAGAAATATGTTAAAAATATATTGTTTGAAAAGTTAGACTACATTACAATCTTACATACCCCAGCTTTAAACTAGGGATGCACAATATTGGATTTTTGGCCGATATACAATATGCAAATACTGTATGTTAAAACTTGTTTGGCCGATAACCGATACAGATATTTTATATAAGTTCCTTTGTCAGAACATGGCCCTCTTATTTAGGCTTATTTGCTACAAAAATTGTGCAACAGCTGTAAAAGCTGGGGACATATACCGGTATTCAGTAAGAGCCACATGTATGCATAGCACTTTGACTTATATTAAACAAAAAGTGTTAAATGTTATTTATTAGCATTAGTCAAATGCAATGCTGTCTCACTTGTGGAGGCTTGTTCCAGGTTCCTAGCTGCAGTGTGGGATCCTATGCATCCTGTGCATGAAGGACAACCTTTTAAAGTTCAAAGTTTTTGTCTATCCATTGTGCCGTAAGACTAATCATGCTAACGGGGCTAACACGACGGCCAAATGTCTGTGGTAAAACTCACCCAAGTGCCATCGGCTATTAGTTTCTCAGGCCCTGTTTACACGGACACTGTGTGGGGGAAACGGAACTTTTGGGTATGTTAATTAGGTTAAAAGTTTTGCGTTGACACGGGCGAATTCTGTGGATATGACCCCCCAGTCCTCATGACTTCACTGTAGTTACCATGCTGGGCCATTAGATGGCGCTGGATTTTTGGAACCTTCACTACTGCGCATGCGTGCTGCCTGAGGTAAACAGAGCAGACGAGGCACCCTGTTTTCCTCTCTGGCTAAAATGTCAGCTATTACAAGTTGTTGTCAACAAGTTAAAGCTGGAATTTGGATAAGAGTCAACAGATTTGACACCAAGTGGGTCCGCTTCATCTGCACACCAGTTGCTGACTGGACCGGAACCGTGTCAACATGTCAGACTTTAGTCCGTGAGAATCAGCTGATTTACAGCAGCGCTACAAGGTAAACAATGTTCTTAATAATGTTTCCTTGTGTTTAGTTTGATCACAGAACAACCAACTGAGGTTTTATTTTTTTCCTGTGAGGTCGAAGCTGTCGTTCCACGAAGCGGACCAGTTCGGATGTGGGTCCAGTTTCCACCAGGATGAAAACAACAGAGTCCAGTTCATAACAATTCGGTTAACGTGTTTTTAAAAAGTGTTCAATTTAATTCTCAGTGTTTGTGACATGAGTTTGTGGTGTTGAATAAACAAATAAATTAAAAATCAACCTGGTGTCTTCATTTTCAGCAGCATGTTAGGCATGACGTAACGAGTCCAGATAGCTTCATTTAGCTCAGATAAATTTAAATATCTCCCACGCTAACATAAATACTGTTTATTATTGTTAAACTGTTAATATATAGCACATTTAGTATGTTATAGTGCAGCGTGACACGTGAAATGTCCGACTGCCTCGTTAACAGACAACTGGATCCAGGCAGCTGGCTCTCTTCCAACACAGATGCAGGTAAGGTGTAGAATAATTAAATATGAGAATCAAAATATATTCCATCAGCTATAGTTCAGAAAGTGGTGCGTGTGTCCACTGTCCAGTCCACCGCCATTGTTAAAATGCCGGCTGTCTGCGCGTGCGTGCTGCGTGCATGTGTTCAAACAAAAGCTCCGCGGGAGATGTTTACATTATCAACGGGGGGTCTGCGAAAAACTTCCACCCTGAGAGCTGGATCAGAAAAGTATCGGATGCAAAGAGGGGGGCCAGCAGCGTCGTGTAGGCGATAAGCAAAGACGCAAAGAGAAAGTAGCGGTTCCACTCAAAATACGCGCCGTGTAAACAGGGCCTCAATGACGTCGGAAATTACGGCTTGTAACTCGGGTAAGGTTACGTCGGAAAAATATCCCCGACTAGGGACGATGTAGTGAGGCTCAACGTAGCCCAAAAATCTTCGGAATCTGACGTCCTCATCAACGAAAAAACTTCCACTCCACCAACATTTTGAATTTTCCTCTCTGTCGTGAGATCAGGTAGGCATCACATTGTGCTGCTGCTGAAGGCATCCTTATCACTGGGTTGTCAAACAAAACAGTGTCTTTGTATCGGTGAGTTATTAAGGCGGACACGGGACACAAATATGGGGGTTCAAACATTCAATTTATTCAAAGTGGCTGCTTCCTGTAAAAAAATATGAATTTTTAATTCCCATGTCCACCCAATAAACACAAAAATCCAAAGAAACAACTTAAAGGAGGGCCTGGTGAACCGGCCAAACCTAACAAAAAGGTACAGCAGCGGGCCAACCCTATACAGGGCCGTTGAAGCAGCTGCTGATACCAGACTAAAGCTACAAAGAAACTAAAAAACGTTTTTTTTTTTAAAGCCACCTATTACAAAAGGAAGAGTGAAAACAGGACAACCGGTCCCACCAGGCTAAAACCACTACAAAAAAAGCATACAAAAAGGTAACAAAGTTTACATGTGGTAGCTGAAGCTGCTGGCTGCAGGCCACAGCTCCAGGATCAGGACAAAAAATTAACAAAGGCCCCCAGAAAACCCAGGGCGGCCAAGAAAATGCTCCAAACAAGGAGGTCCAAAAGGAAAGACTGAGAGGTCCGAAAATGTGGGAGCATGAGCAAGTTCACAAAACGGAGTGAGTCTGAGAGAGCAAGCTCCCCGAAACCAGCCTATTTATGGGTGGGAAGAAAAGGCCACAGCCCACAACAATTAACGACTAATTAGCCAACCCAAAACTTGTCCAAAGGGACAACGTAATAAAGCCAATGTGCCCCAGGCACATAACAATGTCGATAATATCGTGCATCCCCAATTTAAATATCGGAAAACATTTGTTAAAGCATATCACCTACCGCCCATCATGCCAGGGTTTAAACTAGAATCTTTATGTGAATACAGAAATAATAGGTCAAACTCTGACGTTACGCTCGATCATATGCCCTTATCTTCCACAACGAGCTCAAAGTTTACTCACCTCCACGTTAGTAGAATCTGACGAAGTCTTGATAATGAGTCCAACAACGTACTTTTTAATGCCTGGGAAGAAGAAAAGGTTCCCTTGAGGACAGTACTGGCACTATAACTAAATGTTTGGGTCACATAATCAGCTGCATGGATCACATCATTCAGTAAGCGTCATGCCTGGTACCCACCAAACGCGTTTCAGGCAGCGGAAGCAGCCGGTTTACATTGAAAGTCTATATATAGGCGCGGCGAGGGGCGGCGAAGCATGACGCGGCGCGTTTTGAGCATTTCAAGCAGCGCGGCAGTTCTTTTCCGCGCATGCGACGCGTCCAAAGCAGCCGATGCCGGAGATCAAATATTTGAACTTTGGCTTCTCGACGCGTCGCAGCAACCAATCGGGAGAGCCTCTGCTATGTGATGACGTAACGACGACGGGACTTTTTTTTTCTTTTTAAACTTCGCCCAACGAGCCTCCATGAAGAAACCAGCCTCCGGTAAGAAACTTGGCATTTCTACAGTTGCTGCTGTCCGCTCGCGCGTACGATCACCCCAAACATAAAAAAAACGTTTTAATATCAACAAAGACTTTCGGAGCTGCAGTTCGACTCGTAGAAAACACACTCAAGTAGTAATGAGGCTCACGAACAGCTGATTTTATCTGCCCGGTGTACAAAAAACAAAACAAACCCAACCGGAAAAGGAGCCAGACGCTCCTCACACTGCGTGTCATCAGACGCATCTTCAGTGTGAACAGATTCTGGTGACAAGCAGCCAACACAGTGCGTCAAGAGCGTTTTTGACGTTCAAGACGCGTTCGGTGGGTACCCGGCATAAGCGTCCTACATGTAGCTAACCATCTAATCCACCTCTGTGCACAGAAAGACAGTCTGCGGTTTAGTTCAGCTGAACTTGAAAACATCTCCTCAAACCTATGTTTCATATGTGCACGAGACGTGCTGGAGGGAGAGCAGCTGAAGACCAGGAGGAAGAGTCAAACCTGCACTGGATCTGACTCTTATGCCTGGTACCCACCGGACCCTTGTCGGGCGGCTGAAGCGGCCGGTTTACATTCAAAGTCTATGTGGAGACACGTCGAGGCGCGGCGAACCGTGAAGCGGCGCGTTTTGAGTGATTGAAGCGGCGCGGCGGCACGCGGCAGTTCCTTTCCACGCACGCGCGCGTCCGAAAGCAACCTACGCGTCGAGCTACGTCGAGCCGCCAACGCCATAAAATTCGATCTCTGGTGGCTCAACGCGTCCAGCAAACAGTCGAGAGAGCCTCTGCTATGTGATTACACAACGACAACGGGACTTTTTTGGGACTTTTTAAACTTACCCGATCGTGCCTCCATGAATTGGAACCAAACTCCGGTAAGAAACTTGACATTTTTACAGTTGCTGCTGTCCGCTCAGCGTACGATCACCCCAAACATTAGCCTGGCCCTCGTCTTCCTGCACAGCTCCGCTCAATTCTCATTTCCCTTCACTGCACAGTCTGGGACTTCTCTCATAGACAACGATTTCTCCGGTAGATTTTTGACTGGACCAATCAGAGAACAGAAGGGGCAGAGTTTTTGGCCCCTAACCCACGGCCCCACCTGTCCCAGCGCAGCCAGCGAGCTGCCGCATGTTCTCATTCAAAGCGATGCAAAGCGATGTAGGACTGTTGTATAAATGACACAAATGTATTAATCTCCCCTTCTTAATCCCTTATCTGGAGTTTTCTTTTCTTTTTTTGGCCAAAAGTCAAGTGTTTGCTCGCTCCCTCCTCCTCCTCCTCCTCCTCTCCCTCCGCTGATAAGGAAATGCCCCCACCTGTCCCAGCGCGCAGCCGCATGTTTTCATTCAAAGCGATGCATGACTGTTTTATATGTGACACAAATTTATTAATTTCCCCTTCTTAATCCCTTATCTGGAGTTTTCTTTTGTTTTTTTTCCCCAAGTCAAGTGTTCGCTCCCTCCTCCCTCTCCTCTCCCTCCGCTGAACAAGGAAATGCCTCAGGTTGTCACGAGAGATTTAAACTCGGGTTTTAAGTTGCTGCCCGAGTCCCATCAGATTTCCTGGTCTTCTGGTGTGTTGGACCAGCGATCCATGGTTTTATTTTATTTTATTAGGACGTTTTATTAACGTATAAACACAATATGCAACGGAGCGAGAGAAAATTCAGCAGGAGGGGGAGCTGGAGTCAAGTTCAGCAGACCACGGGGGAGCAGCCATCAGCAGAGGCCACGCCTCCAGCAAGAATTGGTTGTCAATGGAGAAAGTCCAGACCCTTGTCTGAAGCGAAGTGAAGACAAGGGTCTGGTTTTAACCAGGCTACCCAAACATAAAAAAAACGTTTTAATCTCAACAAAGACTGTCTGAGATGCAGTTCGGCTCGTAGAAAACCCACTCCAGTAGGAGCGGGGGTCACGTGTTGCTGATTTTATCTGCCAGCAGCATGAAAACACAACAACTGATGACCCTCTGCCTCCCCCTAGTGCGCGTCATTGTTAGGCTGATTGGTAACTCTAAATTGACCCTAGGTGTGAGTGTGAGAGTGGATGGTTGTTTGGTGTGAGTGAGACAGGTCCCTCTTGTAAATGAGTCCCCGTGACTCAACGAGGCTAGCCTGTATAAATAAAGGTTGAATGAATGAATGAATGAATGAATGAATCAGACGTGTCCCAGTGGGTGCCCGGCATCAGCGACAAGCGGCCAAAAGGGGGCGGCAGGAGCGTTCTGATAATTTAGGTGGGGACCCGGCATTAGACTAAACTCTGGCAGATTTCAGGTCGGACACAAAACAGGTTTCAGAGGAGCTCGCTCAGTGATTTCAACAGGATTATTCATCTCATGATTCTTCTACACGTGTTCTGAAACATTAGTTCTGCTTTGAGCCCTGGAAGGTCTGATGTGGAACAATTCTTTAATTTTCGTCATATTTTTATGTTGTTTTGTCAATAAATAAGCTGTTAGCTTTATTTTTGAAATTCAAAAAACATTGACAAGCTTTTCTAAAAAATATTTTTTCTCAAAAGACACTAAAAACCCAAAAGAAACAAAGTGTTGAAACGGAGCGGACATGTTTCAACATGGCCGCCACAACACTTTTTAAACTAACCAGGACACAAAGTCAAGTTTTACCTTCACACTGATTGCGGGGAAGAATCTTCCATCTGGTTTTGATAACAGTTTCCAGTATCTGGAGAGCGTAGTACTGCAAAAACCAGAAAGACAGGTTATACACAAAGACGCAGTCAGTGTGTAATTTTACTACAAACCAACCAGCAGGCAGTGTGTACTTTTACTACAAACCAAACAACAGTCAGTGTGTACTTTTACTACAAACCAACCAGCAGTCAGTGTACTATTACTACAAACCAACCAGCAGTCAGTGTGTACTTTTACTACAAACAAACCAGCAGTCAGTGTGTACTTTTACTACAAACCAACCAGCAGTCAGTGTGTACTTTTACTACAAACAAACCAGCAGTCAGTGTGTACTTTTACTACAAACAAACCAGCAGTCAGTGTGTACTTTTACTACAAACCAACCAGCAGTCAGTGTGTACTTTTACTACAAACAAACCAGCAGTCAGTGTGTACTTTTACTACAAACCAACCAGCAGTCAGTGTGTACTTTTACTACAAACAAACCAGCAGTCAGTGTGTACTTTTACTACAAACCAACCAGCAGTCAGTGTGTACTTTTACTACAAACAAACCAGCAGTCAGTGTGTACTTTTACTACAAACAAACCAGCAGTCAGTGTGTACTTTTACTACAAACCAACCAGCAGTCAGTGTGTACTTTTACTACAAACAAACCAGCAGTCAGTGTGTACTTTTACTACAAACAAACCAGCAGTCAGTGTGTACTTTTACTACAAACAAACCAGCAGTCAGTGTGTACTTTTACTACAAACCAACCAGCAGTCAGTGTGTACTTTTACTACAAACAAACCAGCAGTCAGTGTGTACTTTTACTACAAACAAACCAGCAGTCAGTGTGTACTTTTACTACAAACAAACCAGCAGTCAGTGTGTACTTTTACTACAAACCAACCAGCAGTCAGTGTGTACTTTTACTACAAACAAACCAGCAGTCAGTGTGTACTTTTACTACAAACAAACCAGCAGTCAGTGTGTACTTTTACTACAAACCAACCAGCAGTCAGTGTGTACTTTTACTACAAACAAACCAGCAGTCAGTGTGTACTTTTACTACAAACCAACCAGCAGTCAGTGTGTACTTTTACTACAAACAAACCAGCAGTCAGTGTGTACTTTTACTACAAACCAACCAGCAGTCAGTGTACGATTACTACAAACCAACCAGCAGTCAGTGTACTTTTACTACAAACAAACCAGCAGTCAGTGTGTACTTTTACTACAAACAAACCAGCAGTCAGTGTGTACTTTTACTACAAACAAACCAGCAGTCAGTGTGTACTTTTACTACAAACAAACCAGCAGTCAGTGTGTACTTTTACTACAAACAAACCAGCAGTCAGTGTGTACTTTTACTACAAACCAACCAGCAGTCAGTGTGTACTTTTACTACAAACAAACCAGCAGTCAGTGTGTACTTTTACTACAAACCAACCAGCAGTCAGTGTGTACTTTTACTACAAACAAACCAGCAGTCAGTGTGTACTTTTACTACAAACAAACCAGCAGTCAGTGTGTACTTTTACTACAAACCAACCAGCAGTCAGTGTGTACTTTTACTACAAACAAACCAGCAGTCAGTGTGTACTTTTACTACAAACCAACCAGCAGTCAGTGTGTACTTTTACTACAAACAAACCAGCAGTCAGTGTGTACTTTTACTACAAACAAACCAGCAGTCAGTGTGTACTTTTACTACAAACCAACCAGCAGTCAGTGTGTACTTTTACTACAAACAAACCAGCAGTCAGTGTGTACTTTTACTACAAACCAACCAGCAGTCAGTGTGTACTTTTACTACAAACAAACCAGCAGTCAGTGTGTACTTTTACTACAAACCAACCAGCAGTCAGTGTGTACTTTTACTACAAACAAACCAGCAGTCAGTGTGTACTTTTACTACAAACAAACCAGCAGTCAGTGTGTACTTTTACTACAAACCAACCAGCAGTCAGTGTGTACTTTTACTACAAACAAACCAGCAGTCAGTGTGTACTTTTACTACAAACCAACCAGCAGTCAGTGTGTACTTTTACTATAAACCAACCATCAGTCAGTGTGTACTTTTACTACAAACCAACCAGGAGTCAGTGTGTACTTTTACTACAAACCAACCAGCAGTCAGTGTGTACTTTTACTACAAACCAACCAGCAGTCAGTGTGTACTTTTACTACAAACAAACCAGCAGTCAGTGTGTACTTTTACTACAAACAAACCAGCAGTCAGTGTGTACTTTTACTACAAACCAACCAGCAGTCAGTGTGTACTTTTACTACAAACAAACCATCAGTCAGTGTGTACTTTTACTACAAACAAACGATCAGTCAGTGTGTACTTTTACTACAAACAAACCATCAGTCAGTGTGTACTTTTACTACAAACAAACCAGCAGTCAGTGTGTACTTTTACTACAAACAAACCATCAGTCAGTGTGTACTTTTACTACAAACAAACCAGCAGTCAGTGTACTTTTACTACAAACCAACCAGCAGTCAGTGTGTACTTTTACTACAAACCAACCAGCAGTCAGTGTGTACTTTTACTACAAACAAACCAGCAGTCAGTGTGTACTTTTACTACAAACAAACCAGCAGTCAGTGTGTACTTTTACTACAAACAAACCAGCAGTCAGTGTGTACTTTTACTACAAACCAACCAGCAGTCAGTGTGTACTTTTACTACAAACAAACCAGCAGTCAGTGTGTACTTTTACTACAAACAAACCAGCAGTCAGTGTGTACTTTTACTACAAACCAACCAGCAGTCAGTGTGTACTTTTACTACAAACAAACCAGCAGTCAGTGTGTACTTTTACTACAAACAAACCATCAGTCAGTGTGTACTTTTACTACAAACCAACCAGGAGTCAGTGTGTACTTTTACTACAAACCAACCAGCAGTCAGTGTGTACTTTTACTACAAACAAACCAGCAGTCAGTGTGTACTTTTACTACAAACAAACCAGCAGTCAGTGTGTACTTTTACTACAAACAAACCAGCAGTCAGTGTGTACTTTTACTACAAACAAACCAGCAGTCAGTGTGTACTTTTACTACAAACAAACCAGCAGTCAGTGTGTACTTTTACTACAAACCAACCAGCAGTCAGTGTGTACTTTTACTACAAACAAACCATCAGTCAGTGTGTACTTTTACTACAAACCAACCAGGAGTCAGTGTGTACTTTTACTACAAACCAACCAGCAGTCAGTGTGTACTTTTACTACAAACAAACCAGCAGTCAGTGTGTACTTTTACTACAAACAAACCAGCAGTCAGTGTGTACTTTTACTACAAACAAACCAGCAGTCAGTGTGTACTTTTACTACAAACCAACCAGCAGTCAGTGTGTACTTTTACTACAAACAAACCAGCAGTCAGTGTGTACTTTTACTACAAACAAACCAGCAGTCAGTGTGTACTTTTACTACAAACAAACCAGCAGTCAGTGTGTACTTTTACTAGTGGTGTAACATGCATGTGGGTGTATTGAACAGTTTCAGTACGACAAGTTCGGTTCGGTCTATGTGCGTACTAATATATTTTTTTAAACTCATTTAACTTTATCAATGAGAGATTATGTTTCAGCACGACGCTAATAACTGTTGCACAGAAGTGTTTCCCTTACATAACTTGCCATGGCGGGGCGCTTATCTCGTCCGTGAGTTTTCTCCGGGGGGGGGCGACGACGGACGGACGGACAGAGACACGTCCCGAGCTGCGCAGCACTTATGCTGACAGATTTGGGGGTGGGGGGACAGAGACAAAGCCACGCACAGTTTTGGAGCAGGGAAGAGGAGAGAGACAAACATTTCAGCCACGTTGTCTGTACAGTTTTTTTTATTTTTTTGGGTGGGGAGGGTGAGACAAACGTGAGCCGTGCGCTAAGTGTGTGTGTGTGTGTGTGTGTGTGTGTGTGTGTGGGGTGTGTGTGTCAGCATGAGGGAAGATGCGAGCTGCTAGTTTAGCGTTACGTCAGTGCCAACAGGTGGTTGGAGCGTTGGGTAGGCGGGGCACTCGGTTCTGTTGATGGGGCGGGGCACCCCGCCTACATAATGGTAGTGGAAACACTGCATAGTCTTGCAACACGAGACGAGTAGCAGCCTAGCAGGCTAGCTATGGCAACAAACAAGCCAGAGCTTGAAGGCCCTCCCACCTCGTTTGTGGTCTCCTGTTTGGGAAAATTTTGCACAGTCTGCTCTCTAAAGTAAAGTCATTTCTCAGCCGTGGTGATCTGGAGAAGGCCATCCATGCCTTTGTGACCTCCAGACTTGACTATTGTAATGCTTTGTATGTTGGTATTAATCAATCCTCCATCTCCCGTTTACAGCTTGTACAGAACTCTGCCGCGCGCTTTTTGACCAACACACGAAAATATGAACACATCACTCCTGTCCTGTCCTCTCTACACTGGCTCCCGGTTCAGTTCAGGATACAGTTCAAGCTGCTCCTGTTTGTTTTCAAAGCTCTGAATGGACTTGCACCTCTGTACATCTCAGAACTTTTGAAAGTCCATCAGCCCGGCAGAGATTTACGATCTGCCAGTCAACACCTGCTGGAGGTGCCTCGCTCAAGGTACAAACAATGGGGAGACCGGTCATTTTCTGTTGCCGGCCCAAAAGCCTGGAACAGCCTCCCCCTTGAGCTGCGTGCCACCTCTGATCTGACTCTGTTCAAAACCAGACTGAAGACCCACTTGTTCAAAAAAGCTTTCAGTGTGTAACTTTTATTACTTTTGGTATTTTAGTATGTAGCATTTTTTATTTCCATTGCCTTTTTATTTCCACTTGTTCAAAAAAGCTTTCAGTGTGTAACTTTTATTACTTGTGTTATTTTAGTATGTAGCATTTTTTATTTCCATTGCCTTCTTTTATTGCTGTTGTTTCTTATTCTATTTTCATTGATTTATTGTTCCAGTTTATTCATCTTTTTATCCTGTTAAGCACCTTGGTCAATGCAAGGCATTGTAGGAAGGTGCTATACAAATAAAGTTTATTGTTATTATTATTAACATTTTGGATTTCTTGTTAAAACTCACAATGGGGAAAAACAAGTAGAGAAATAAAAAGCTGTGTCTCATCATTGTTTCACAGAGATTGGATATGCAGCAGGTAACATGTCTACTTTAACTTGTTAACGCACTTGAAACAACATCATGTTGCGAATTCAAAAGGTTGAAGGAAGCTCTGAAACGAATGTGCAAATTTTATGTAGGTTTATTGTACATATAAGAATAAACCTTACAGCAGACAACAGACCTGACTCCAGCACAAGTCCACACACACACTCTTCGAAGGCGGACCACGGTTTTATACCTCTAGATGACGTCATCGCCTCGTGGGACCAATCCTGGAACCGAACCGCCTTGGAACCGCCCTAGAACTTCCCCTACTCTGTGAGTGATCCGCCTCTCAGCCAACAAGCTATCAGCTCTGTATGTCAATCATCAAATGTTGGGTGTGTTGCATGTGCAGGCGTGTAACTGAAAAACTCTTCCCTAGTGAAAACAAAGCCCGAGAGAAAAACGTTCTGCCTAGTGTCACATTTCACATTATAAGGCAGAACTAAGTGAATACAAATAATGGAGCATAGTGGGTGTAATGTAATACTGATAGAAATATATTTCAATTCCCCTTTTGACATGACAAACATCATGTCAACAAAATCCTATATGTTCTATGTGAGAATGCAATTAAAAACTTGATACACATTGGAAATCTCTAACATTCCCTCCCACAGCAATATTACATTTAAGTTACCCACCCAGAATATAAAACCCTCATATAAAATAAGCAATAATATAAATGGTAATAAAAACTAAACAGAAAATATACGGTAACCGTCAGAGCTTATAAGCTGGAAACGCAATAGAAAACTAACAATTTAAAAAATAAATGTAACAAAAAGCAAAGAAATCAACCAAAAACAAAGAATGAAAATAAAATAAACAAAACAACCGGAAAAAGTAATAAAGAATAAACAAAAACAAACAAAAATAAACAAAAATAAATGTAAAAATGAAACCATAAAACAAATAAAAATAAAAACAAAACAATAAAATGAAGCGGGCTGTCCCTCCTATCAAATATCACGCCTCAACAGGGTATATGCAGGAATAATGAAGTTAAATTCAATACCTTAAAAGGCGTTCAATAAAAAACAAATGGACTTTAACTTGACTTTATAAATCCAATACTTTCTCAAAAACCCTTAAATTACCCAAAATTGAATTATCAACTCTTAACAAACTTCAAAACATTGCATATACTCTGCTCCATTTCAGGTATGTGTTAACCTTAGCAAAGAATATGAACTATGCTTTAGCCAAGTCAGGCCATCTCATCTTCATCATCATAGACACCTGTGAGGAGAAAAACCCTACACTACTCTGTTGACTAGTCTGATATCTGAGAAAAGCTCAACTGCTCTTATTCAGAGATGTCTGTGATAAGGGCTAAGACCACATTCAGAAAATTAAACACTTAATCTATGATTAATCTAATCAGAACAGAAAACACAAAAATCCTTCCATAACCTGTCAAACTCAAATATCTTATTCACATCCATTTCCTATATATATATATATTATTCTCTGTACCAGAATGTTCTACCACAAACATTTCCTATCAGTAAAATTCACAGCTAGGCTTACTCTGATACTTCTTAACAAGGTGCAGCTAAAATGTATCCTCTAAAACATTTCTAATTATCGTTCAAATCTAAGAATTAAAATTGATAAAACTAAATTATATCTATAGGAAAATAGTGAAAACCCTGTACACCTTTCTCAAAAATCTATCAACACACAACTATTGTACTCACATTCACCAAGCACAAACATATATATAGTCACATTAATCTGTCTGTAACATTCACATTCTGTCTGACTCATCCATCTCAACAACCTTCAATCCTTTCTGGACCTCCTGGATCAAACTCACAGTCATTCTTCACAGGTGTAAGAATAACCATATGTATCCTTTCAACATATGGTGTAAACAACAATTGAGAGGTTTCAACAAATAATGAGAAAGCCTTGGCATATATTAGTGATTAGTTGGTTAGTTTGTTAGTTAATGTGATTAGTTCTGCTCTGCTGCATGTTCCACCTGTTAACCTGTAAGATAAATAAATAAAAATGGTGCAGGGAAATAGATTTTCCCTTCATTGGTTACACTGCAACATTAAGCATTCATTCAACATTAATTAATCTGCTGAAAAGGGGAGGAATGTAAACCCAGTTATGGTAAGGTTCCTCTGTTTGTCCATCACAGCTGTGGAAACATTGTAAAGTGCATTTCCCCTTTTCAAATATAAATTATTCACAATTTTATCTTACACGTTCTGTCACAGGGCTGACAGATCATCAGCAGTCCAGATTTGACCTGTAATGAAAAATAAGAAAAAGTCAGCACTAAATCTATATAAATTACCCCAAACATTCAGATCCAACCTGTTTTTAGGCACTTATTAAAATGATATTCTATAACTTTATCAAATGTATAACTGTTTCCAGCTCTCATCACTGTATGAAGAGTTAAAACGTTGATCTAATTAGGTATTTGAAATGGTGTGTTTAACTATACAGTATATTTGTTATCTCCCATCCCCTTTTTTGAAACAGGAGGTAAACAAAAAACATCCTGTTACAAAGAAAACAATGGAAATGCTCATAACACAAACGTCATCTGTACTGCAGGTGGAAATACTACCAGAAAGAAAAAATAAAAACTCAAAACATCCGAACCCAACCAGTAGCATCAGACGTAATACTTCAACCATAAGACACATCCCCCACTAGACACATGTCACACCACCACGACATCCTATGTCAACTTCTTCTTCAACATAACCTCTACCCCATCTTCTCCACTATCCACACCAAAGTAAGAGAGCTATAATCCTGCTCCAACACCGTGAGCCTTGCAGCCCTTCCACTCGGTCTCCAGGACAAAGAAAACATTTACCTTCCTTCTCAGCATCATGCCAGCAAACTCTCCACCCATGCCTGTCACAACCACAAGCAGTCATAGTACTGTATACAAGACGGTAAAACTAGAAACCACAAACAATTGAAGCTGTCAGTCCAGACCCAGAAAGACGTGTTCTCAACACCAAGGCTTGTCCAAAAAGGTGAGGAAAAAGAAAAGAAAAAGACAAACACACATCCAAAAAGGAACGCAACAGGTGCCCATATCGAACAACTGTACTGAGAGTACGTGAAGGTTAAAACAAAAACGTGTGTGGCCATGCAGGTCACGTGTCAGTGAGATCTGTACATGTATGTATGAATAATGAGTGTGCGTGAGGTTCTACCATAGCAAAGAATATGATCATGAAAAACTGTAGTTATTGAACCACCACCTGAAGATCACATGGTCAGCTGACACATCAGCCAGGCTGCAAAGTTTGGTAGTGACGTTTCCAGCTTGACTTTCACTTGTCATGAGTTCTCCAGCCCCCATAGGAGATGTCAAGAGTCCAGCAGTGGGTGCAGACCACAGTTCATAGACTTGGTGCAAAACGTAAAACTCCATGTAACAGTTCAGGCACGAGTCATGACAGCTTGGCTTTAGCTGAACATGACGCATATCGGCAGTCCAGTGCATTTTCAGTTCAGTGCAGGTGGTGACAGCTTGCAGCTCAGCTGAACACAACGCAATTCGACAGTTCAGTGCAGTCCAGTGCAGGTGAGGAGTTGTTAGCAAAACCTAGCTTCAATGACAGCATACATGTAATCTGTCCAAAAATGGTGTTCAACACTAGAGAGTCATGATGCAACCACTCTTTGCTATGGTTGAGGAAACCTAGGTGTATGCAAACGAGTAATGTTGTAGGGTGAGGAATAAAATTGTAAATTGAGAACTGCATATCTGTGTATAAGTGAAATCCACCACCAAATAGAAACAATTAACTGCTAACCAAATGTCCTCATGGAAAACCTGCAACGTTCACTGATCAGATGTCAAGCTGAAATCCTCAGAAAACACCTAAATAAAGTCACCCCCTGCAGTATGTCAGCTGTGTGAAGACTCCCTTCCAGACTCTGTCGAGCAGGCCAGAAGGCCAAACACGTCCTGCAGAACAAACAAGCGTCAGTCCACTCAAGAGGAAAGAAGAAAAAAAAAAAAAATACACACATATCTAAAAAACAAATAAAACAAATAATAAACCACCAAAGTACTCCAAACCACCATTACACAGGCCTTGTTCATATGTCATTAAACATGACCTGCACCCCACCAGGCTGAAGTGATGAGAACTGGAAACATAATTAATTGCGTGAGATTAACCCTGCAGGCAACATAACATGTTCCTGGAACCTCACCTATAAAAATCAGAAATGTGCCTTTAACACTGAGAGTGAAAAGCACATATCTGCAAAAAATACAGTACTGCATTGTGAGGACAACAGACTGCCACAGAGAGGTCAGCGTGTTTAAAACAAAGGTGACAGCAACAGAAAATAAAAAACAAACCGTGTAATAACCCAACTTTTAACTGGTAATTAACTAACTACTTTACCCTGGAGTTTTCTTCCAAAGCTGCACTGAAGTACACACCAATAAACAGTAACTTTTACAGTCCCAGCCTGAGCTGATTAAGTTGTAAAACTCCCTGTTATCAGCCGGAACCTTTGAGGCGGACCTCCCTAGCAGGTCCAAAACCTGAACCAGGAGAAAACTCAGTGAGATTTATATGGATGAAAAAGGCCTTTGTGCCGTGCAGGTTCACAGGCACGTAGGGGGGGGGGGTGAGGGAGGAGGGGAGGAGATGTCTCCTTGCCTCCATGTCAGGCACCAACAGGAGAGTGTTATCTTGTTAGAAGCCATAAATCTGAGTTCGAGCCAGCAGCTCCAAGCGGTCCCAGGACCAGAACCTCCAGAGGCCATCTGCGGCGGGGGGGGGTGGAAGGAGGAGGGGAGCCCCATCTGCAGGAACTGCAACAAATCAGTGGGGGAGACCGGCCGTGTGACAGCTCTCTTGCATCTGCGAAACTGCTTCGGCACATCCCCAGACCTGGTTCCTGTCTCCCTGGCTTTTACACTCACAAATGCAATAAATGAGAATAAAAATGAAAATAAAAAATCTTTCCCTGTTGCCTTGTTTGCGTGTATACCGTACCTACCTAGTACAGGTCGCAAGCCACGAAAAAAAAGAGAAAAGAAAACAATAAATAATAAAAAGAAAAGAAAGTTATCTTAAAAGAATGGGTGCGACCTATACAGTGGAAAATACGGTAATCGACTTTAACTGGGAAGGGGAAGAAAAATGTGACTCTGACAGCGAACACAGTCTCGGCTGCGAACTTAAATCACACGCACGACGACTTGTGAACCCGGAGCGGCAACCCACTCATACGGCAAAACCGTGCATCGGATGAAAGCCCTGTGACTCAACGGCGACAGATGCCCGGAGTTCACGATCAAGCCTCGACTACACAGTTTCCCGGAGTCCAAAGAAAACGTGGCTCCCAGCCGACAGGCCGGAGCGCAGAAGTAGGATGTGGGGGAAGGGCAAACTTAAGGCACCGTAAATTATCCCTACGCGTGTGTGGAACTTCTGTGCTCTTCACCTTACTTACATGTACAAAACCCGCCAAAAAAATGCACATTCAAATGAAATACCAACAGTAGTTCACGTTTTTTTTTTTTACTCTTAGCTGCTAACATTATAAACCACTGGCCCACCTCGAGACAAACAGCCCTCAGTCAACAAATAATTTAGTGTGTCCAAACGCAGACGTTTTGTGTAAGAGGGGTCCTGCTCACCTCTGTGAATCACCGGCTGTTGACTGCGCGCCTGCTGCCTCTGTCGGCGGTGGGGGGGGGGAACCCTCCAAATCATCTCTCGTTTCAGACGAAACCGCAAACCCCTCAACGTCGGTGGTCACCAAATTGTTGCGAATTCAAAAGGTTGAAGGAAGCTCTGAAACGAATGTGCAAATTTTATGTAGGTTTATTGTACATATAAGAATAAACCTTACAGCAGACAACAGACCTGACTCCAGCACAAGTCCACACACACTCTTCGAAGGCGGACCACGGTTTTATACCTCTAGATGACGTCATCGCCTCGTGGGACCAATCCTGGAACCGAACCGCCTTGGAACCGCCCTAGAACTTCCCCTACTCTGTGAGTGATCCGCCTCTCAGCCAACAAGCTATCAGCTCTGTATGTCAATCATCAAATGTTGGGTGTGTTGCATGTGCAGGCGTGTAACTGAAAAACTCTTCCCTAGTGAAAACAAAGCCCGAGAGAAAAACGTTCTGCCTAGTGTCACATTTCACATTATAAGGCAGAACTAAGTGAATACAAATAATGGAGCATAGTGGGTGTAATGTAATACTGATAGAAATATATTTCAATCACCCGAATGTGAACGTCCCTTCTAGCAGCTTTGTACGAAGACCGATAACAGCAGCATCTAAACAACCTTTATCAGGTCATTCAGATCGGTCCAAAGCAAGAACACAAGATGTGGGAGTTTTTATAGCTCTGGATGGATCTATGTTTGAATTCTGTTGTTGATGCGCCGGCTTTAAGCATATGGTTAAAGTTCTTGAGCCCCACTACGATATCCCATCACGTCAACACTTCAGCCAAAAAGTTGTAGCAGCACTTTAAGAAAAAGCTAAAACTGATATTGTCAACAAGCGATCAAGTATGTCTGCTGTGTCTCTCACCATAGATGGATCATGGTCAAGTAAGGGGCATCGGGGTGGGGGGGGGGTGCTTGACAGAAGTGGTGTGTTTACAATTGTAGATAAACCTTTTTTCATTCAAGAGACGTAGTTTCAACAAAGAATGATGACAACAGCAACAGTAGATTTTCCTTGGACAATCAACAACAGACAATCATAAGAGGTAGGGGTGCAGGAAAAAAATCAATTTTTTAAAGAATCTAGATTCTTAGTCCTGGCGATTCAGAATCGATTTTAAAACGTGTTTAATTTTATGTTTTCCGCTTCTATTCCTGAACATACTGCCATTTTGTGTTGTGTGTCCATTCGGCCGCCGTAGAATTTTGGTCGTGTAGGCCACCGTACAGCAAGCTAGTTAGCCAGCTCCCTTTATCTGAATGGAGCCTGCTAGCAAGGAGGGAGGAGGAAGGACAGTGTGATTCAACTTGCTCCTTCATCTTTAAAAATCATTTCAGATCCTACAATGTTCTGGGGAAGACAGAGCTTAACAAGAGAATGGAATTTGATTTGATTTGATTTGATTTATTTATTCATTCATTTTATGATTAAAACAAGAAAACAATACAATACAAAAAAAGAGAGAGAAAAAAATATCTAAAATGAAAGGCGGCAGAAGAAGAAAAAAATCTTATTTTTTCTGCCCCTTTTTCTACAATAAACAATTCATATACTGTACACAACTACTTGGATTACAAAATAAATTAATTAATTAATTTTGTAAAATATTGATGAATAAAGCCGTACGGGCACCAATATGTAAAGGAAATCTATAGGCCGTTTGTGTAATTAAACACAAACGAGGTCAGTTTACTGACTTACCTATAGTTTTAGGTGCGCATCGCTGAGCAGACTTTTATCTGCACAAACATGCCACCAATTCACGGGGTCTCAACTTTTTCAGAATAAATCAATAAATCTGACGATGTGATTAGCCAGAAATGTAATTTCACAAGAGGCTCAACTTATATTGGTCTACCAGAAAATAGACCTTTTATTGAAACTATCACAAGAATTACATTAAACATTTGTATCGATATTAGCTCTGATTTAATTAACTACGTTGACAAGAATTCAAATTAAAACAAACAGACAATTTAAACTGTTGGCACATTACTTGACAGATTAAATGCTTATGAAAAATAAGAAATAGGAGGAAGGAGTACTGGAAGCTAAGTTAAGCTAAAGTTGGTTACTTTGAACCAGACTGGGTGACACCTTTTTCCCACGCGAGCAGCTGCTGGGCTTCCGCACGTTCAAACACACCACGGCTCGTTACCTGTTGAAGGTTCGTCTCTTGGAGACACGAGTGGAGAAGTTTGTGGACACACACGTGGATGGGTTTGTCCAGTGGCCGTCCAGTTGGAACTCCAGCGTGAGTGTGCTGATTCACGATACGAGGAACTCGCCTCCCTCGGCAGGAAACAACGGTCAAGCGCACAGACTGATTTTCAAAATAAAACTTTAGAAAACAAATTCTTCCAGAAATGAGTGAATGGATCAAAGTAAGGCTTTACTATGATTCCAGCTGAGACGTGGGTCGTTGACACAATGACCGGGCCGTCTCCAGCTTTCCCCGAGGAGAGAAGCAAGTTGTCAGTTCGTTCTCCTCCAAACACTAACCCAAAATGCAGGAAGTGCCCTTTAAGAAGGGGGTGTGACTTAGTCACATACTTCCTGCTGATTGGTTGTCGCACCCCTAGAGAGGGTGTGACTTTGCAAGTGAGTGAGTTTGAGTGACAGATGATAGGGTAGACAATACACAGAACACATACGTCAGAGTATGCAGGTGCATGTGAACAAGTCAGTACTTTGTTTTGAGAACAGATTCATTGTTTTTAGAAAGGACGGGAGACCGAAAGCAAGCTATGTCTAGCACTTTTCCTTCGAAACAAAAACAGTTCAAACAAATACGAAGGATTGTTCATTCAACCTTAGACACTTATTCTGCATAGAGCAGACGGTTCAAAGCACGATCATTCTGAGATGTTCTCTTAACTTTGTCATATTTAAAATATACCAGCTTAGTAAAATCATCATTGAAATGACAAAAATACTGTTTGATCAATTCTGAATTAACACACATTAAAGAGAAAGTTCAATCTGATTAATTAGTGTCCATTAATTCATAATAATTGTTAACCAATATAAGTGTCCAATCGTCTCCTTGAGGGCTTCAAGAAGGTGTAACACTTAGAGTTCCAGAGAGATGCAGAGAGGCCCACATCCCATACGGACATGAGGGTGCTATATCACTACAGTCCCCCTTTTTGGAAGTCATCGCCAGTCCTTGGAGATGAGTTCCAACACGAAAGGACACCACCGAATGTCTCTGACCTCTATGTAATCCAGCAAGTGGAAAAAAAAAAGTCAAAAAGAAGTTCAAAATTATACTCCCATAATGTTTTTGGAAATTCCATACTGTTCGTAGGTAATCCCTTTGCGGCAAGCTTTTAATCCTTTGGAAAACATAGTCTGTTAACCCATGGAAAACTGAGTCTGTGATCCCTTGGAAACAAAGTCTTATAATCCACAACGGTAAATCCACAACGATGGGGGTTATTGATTTCATCAGCAAGAATGGTTTTAATCAGCATGTAGAGGGGATCCCTCGATTGAAGCAGAGGAGGCGGGCCTTGGATGAAGGTTGAAGACCAACGTTGGATCAGCAGGTCCCCACATCGAAGGTTGCAGGCTGGATGGCTTCCAGTCGGTGCCACCCTGGTTCAATGTGTCATGCAATTATGTGGTTTTAGGTGGGCTTATGATTGGGATTCTACATTAAGCCTTACCTATATGCACCTGGTATGTAAGCTATCATGGATTAGATCAGCTAAAATTACCAATTAAGGGGTGGATCAATGCTGTAAAAATCAGATATAGGGATCTATACCTATAGAAATGTGGAGGGCTTCTGTAACGAAGGCCTCTTCATTCAAACTATTCCTCCATTCATTATTTAGTTTAGGTTAAACTAAAATAAAAAAATGAAAACTAGTTTGGTCTAAATGTCTGTTGTCTTTTAGACGAACGACGCAAGATTTGGTATTCCCTATAAATTTTGAAGTCTATGGCGAGACTCATCAAAATGAATAGATCTAGAATAGAAACGATCGAATCGGTTCTATCTAAATGATTGGGAGATCAGTGTAGATTATAGTACCTTAAGTAGTATTAATCTACAATGACTTTTCAAAGATTGAGATCTTTAACAAAATGAACAGCATGTTGGCATAGTTAAAATCCATTTAAGTCTTCAACTAATCAACAATCAAAACCTCTTTTGGCTGGGAGTGTTCAGAAAACAATAACAACTTCAATAACACAAAAGTAGCAATCAAGCAACTAAAAACAACGTTTCACTACGTCAAACTCACTCTGGTCGTCAGATTCCAACGTGTCACACACAAGAAAAACAGTTCTTAGCTTTATAACCGATGTCAATTAAATCCTGCAGATTTAAACGGTTGTTAAGGTTAGTTTTTGTTGTGGGTTTTATGCTTAGCGTTTCTAAGTTCTAGTTGGAACGGTTTCTTTTCGCAACTAGAATAGTTTAAACTGTTTAGTTTATTTACTATCCTGTGCTTGGACGACCTTCTTTTCCCATGAAGTCTTTGAGTTTGCGAGATCTTTGTCGTTTGTGGGGTTATTGAAATCTTTGTCCTTGACATGGGCATGACCTAACCTCACCCCCCTGTGGTCATGAGGGACCACGCACACAGGTGTGGACGTCCGTCCATGGGCACGAGTTAGGATGCCTTTGTTTAGTTTAAGCTGTTCGCGCAGTTTATGGGGAGCCTTGTACAGGAACCTTATAGGTTTCGGCCAACGTACCTCTGTACGTTTACCTCTTTCTGCGTAATGCAGGTGTGTCACAACTGTCGGCGCCGTCGCAGGCGTGTCACTGTCGTTGTGATGTATGTCTTCCCACTTCATGAATGAAGAGGTGCTCTTTGAGTCTGTAAGAACTATGTCATTTCTGAGTAGTTCTAGATTCAAATGCTCTTGAAACAAGGTTTCATTGAAAGCTTGGCTGATGACTGAATTACCTGTCCCAGAGGACAGCACAGCGTTCTCGGTGTGTGATCCTTGGATCTCTACACCGTCCTCTACCTGTGGTAGGAAGTGTGAGTCTTCCCCCCTTTTGTTCAAGGAGGGGTCCACAAAATTTGTAACAATGAAGTCCAAGTGACTGTCAGCGTGTTGTAGACTGTCACTTTGTGGGCTCAGATGTCCTTGAACCAAGACTTCACTGCAAGCTTGGCTGTTTGCCGAATTACCTGTCCCACAGGACAGTACAGCGTCATCGGTGTGGGACCCTTGGATCTCCACACCTTCCTCTACCGGTGTTAGGTAGTGTTCAGTGAGTGCTGAAGGTGTCAGCTCGCAGAGGAGGTCCTCGTGATGGGCCAGAGTCTGGTCCAACTGTTGAGTCTCCTCTGTCTCACCTGGATATGAAGGATCACTTACCGGGTTTGTGGTCTCGGTTGGGGAATCCCTTGTGACCTTAGCGGTACCTGTTGTTAGACAGTCAGTGTCCTGACCTTGGGGAGGCACCTTGAATGGCAGTGGACTGCTCACTGTGGCCCACATTGTCTGACTGCCATAATCTATAATCGCTTCAAAGCGACTTATAAAATCTTGGCCGACCAGAAATGGGCAGGAGTCCACCGTAGACACATGTACCGGATGGCAAATTGTCGTCTCCGCCCAT
>JBBPBX010004781.1:6885-18846 GCA_038048925.1 Garcialebias charrua
TTTGGCTGAGATATGACCGTTTTTCATTCTGACAAATAAATAAATAAATAAATAAATGATTAGCAGTACCACTTTCAGCCACTTGATGGCAGCAGAGTTGTGATAGTAGTAAGGCATGATGTTGTATCATGTAATGGGTAAACGTGGCTATAATGACAAATTCAATAAAGTTCAAGACAAAAACAACTGGAATTTATTTATTATACTTTACTTTATATTTTATTGTTTTTTTTCCTTGAACTTTTTGAATTTACCATGTCCTGAATGACTGAAAATCTTCACCAGCTATTAATGACAAAATCGGCCTGCCATAATCTCCCCACCCTTCGTTCTGCTCATTGCTTGGAACTGTCAAAACAGCTGCACCACCCCAGCAAAATGCAGCTAATTTGACCATTAAAGTGCATTTATTAAACAATCTGTTGTCAGTATCGGTCTTGACATTTTCAACCACTTCGAGGTTGCTTACTTGTCCCATATCAACTGACCCTGTGGATCCAGCAATTTCCTTTGGCTCAGTATATTCTAAGTTGTACCAGTTTCTGTATTTCCCACTGGCTTTTCCTGCCCGGCTTGTTATTTTACCAGTATATTTTTGACCTGTGTCTTTGTCTGTGTATTTAATTCCTTGTCCAGCTTTTAGTTTTATGTCTTCACTTACAGTTGTCGTGTGTGCCAGAGGGAGACCATCCTCTTGAGGTTGTACTGGATCACAGGAGGATTCGCCGTTTTATGCAATGCCAAGTGATTCATTGCTTGTTGGCGCCGTCTCCTCCTCATGTTCACTTTCAAAATCTTTTTTTTATCAAGTACCGCCGCTGGTGCCTTTGAAAAGTGGTCATTCGTTTTAAAAGAATTTTCGTTTTCACTTCTTGTGTTTCATTCATTTTTCTCAGCTTAGACTGGTGTACTCTGACATACGTTCCACCATGCCTGACGAATATTACTACACCACCTTGTCCAATAACCACACCTGGTCCTTTCCACTCCTGACAGTCTGTACGTTCATAATAGACTTTGTCTCCTGTTTCATATTTGTCATCTGTGTGTCGCAGCTGTTTTCGGAGGGCTCTTCGGATCCTCTCAGAACATTCAGCCTCAGCGAATGCTTTTCTCATGCCATGCAATGTTGCGATGTGATGACCCATCCATGTATTAACATCAGTTTCCAACGCTGGAGGTCTATCAATTAGAACTGAAGGCAGGTTTGGGTTTTGACCAAAAACAAGTTGATAGGGACTGTAACCATGTACATTGTGCATGCTGTTTTTAGCCATCAAAGCCCAGTCCAAGGCCATTTTCCAGTCACATTTGTTGTCTCTCTTTACTTTAAGTAGTATTTCAGTCAGAATCTGATTGTGTCTTTCCAGTAGGCCATTGCTCCATGGACTGTATCCAGCAGTGGTTTTAATCTCAATGTTAAAATGTTCAGCCATGTCTCTTATTTCTTCATTGTTAAATTCACCTCCATTGTCAGTGAATAATTGCGTGGTGGGCCATGAACGCTTATCCAGCAACGAATTAAGTGCTTCACTATCTCTTTGGGTCTTTTTGTGGTGATAATGCTCCCTGCACTGAATCTTGTAAAATGGTCAATAGCATGTAGATACCACAGTCCTGGCTCAAGTTCATGTAGGTCCACCGCTACAGTTTCATTATACGTTGAAGCCATGGGTAAATCCACTGCAGGTTTAGGTTTTGTTCTACTGTACCAGACGCATGTTTTACAATTTCCTTCAGGATTGTAATGTTTTCATCATCATTGTTGCCTGAGCAAGACAAGAGCTTTTGTAGTCTATCAACTGAGGCATGTCCAAATTGTTTATGTAGTTTTAGCAGTACTGTTTTCTTCTCCTTTATTGTCATGTTTTCTGTCACAATGAGAATTTCATCTTCATCACTTGGTGTCTCACTTTGTTTAAAGGTTCAGTGTGCAGTTTCTGTAGAACTGCAGCAGTTAGAAATATTTTCAACAGGCAAAGCATTCTGATCCCTCCCCCTCAGAGCCATATGTGGCTCTGCCCCCTTGTGGTCTGTTGAATTTCAAATTCAAGCTCTGTTTTTATTGGCTGATTCAAATTCAAGCTCTGTTTTTATTGGCTGGTTACAAACTCTGTTTTTATTGGCTGGAAAATGGCGGGTCACCTTTTCTTTTTAGAAATGCTTATTTACCACCTGGAGAAGCAAGGGGACAATATTTTTTTTAATTTTTTTTCAGAGATTACCTGGCTAACATCAGTCTGTCAGGAGGTAGTGACAGAGTGAAGAAATATGTTCATAAAAAAAGCTACATACTGCAGCTTTAAACTGACTTTCACTATTGATAACCATTAGACTGAGACACACCTTTGCTATAATTTTGATCAAACACATAATTGTTTAGGTGCTTTTTTTTGTTAAATTTTGTAGAAACAAACCGCGTTCTTTCTCATTTTTTTCCTCCCTCTGCGCGTTCATGGAGCACCGAGGTAGCAAAATTATTTTTGAAATGCAGCTGATTTGACCATTAAAGTGCATTTATTAAGCAAACGTTAGATTAATACACACATTTAATATATTTTGTGCAAACAAATACTGTAATTGTTTAGGCGTTTATCTTGTTAAGTTTGTACAGCAACTCGTCGCGTGCAAACGTTTACTTCCGCGTATCAGCTTTTGAAATGCAGCCGATTTGACCGTCAAAGTGCATTTATCAAGCAAACGTTAGATTGATACACACATTTAATATATTTTCGAGTGAACAAATAGTTGTTTTTAAGTGTTAATCCTGTTAAATTCTTGTTGAAATCCTCCAGTGCACGCTCCCGCAGCTGCCATTTGGCAGCCAATCGATTTTTGGCACAACACCGGCCCACATTTCCAGGTTGTCAGTGGTGATGTGTAACAAACAGGACGATTGATTGATATGATAGACACAGTGACGTGTTCCAAGAGAGTCCTTGAGGTGTTTTCATCTTCCATAACTCCCAATCATTTGAGGGCGGGGGAGGAAACGGACACCAGAAGAGAAATAACTAGCCTACAACAGGAAGCTCAGAACGGGTTTGAACCTCAGACAGGTGAAGGCATCGATAAGTGTGCACTTGTAAAGTCATTGATCATCTGTAAGTTGTGGACTGCTCTCCAAAGCTTGTAATGAATCTGATGAAGTCCACACCCGATTGTTTGGGAATCGCTTTTTTCCCATGACACCTGGTGTGTCAGGTAATTCCACAATCAAGAAACTTTATTCAGAACAAAGTCTCTCACTTTCACTCACCAAAGGTCATTGTTTGAATGTTTTACAGCTGTGTGCCGTGATTACTGAATATAACCAGGATCAACTGTGAGAATAGAGAGGTGTTTTCTGTGCTGTGTTTATTTAAGATGTACAGTATAAATCTACATTCACACATGTGTTGTGTGACAGTACTAAAGATTATTTTGTGAATTTGAAGTATTTTTGAAGAGCATACAGATAAAAGATCTGAGAGGGTTGACACGTATGTGTTTAGTGTTGCATACTTTGTCAAAATTTCAAGATTAAATATTCAGACTTAAGTTTAACTGAACTTTATGCTCAGAACTCACTTCAATAACTTCTTACACCAGAAAGAAAAAGTTCTGCTCAAAGCTGCTCCTGTGACCGTACAGAAATGCTGATAATTTATTTTACAGAGTTGGACTTGAAGGCTAAATTTAATTGTTAAAACTTTTTATTTTTTTATTTTCCAGATTTAATCCATAAAGCTGTTAATGAGATACAGCAGATTAATCTGCGTTGTCGTCCGCCTGTGGAGGATGAAGTCACATGGAGCGTGGAGAGAAATGGAAACAAATCAGACATCCTTACAGTTAATGGGGACGGATTTAAAAAACACAATAAACAAAGTCATAAAATTTATGCCGGACTAGCAGATAAATCACTGACTATTCAAAAAGCTGAAATCTCAGATTCTGGAAAATACTTCTGCAACAATAAAGCAGCTGTGGATCTGACAGTCATCCCAACAGGTAACATCAAACTGTGCTAAACTCTTTTTTTTGTGTCTGTTTCCTTGTACAGTACTGTTTAAAAACACGTATCAAATTTTGACAAGTGAATTATAATCATCATGTAAAATGTAAACTGACGTTTATAAAAGCTATATTTTAAAACACAACCCAACTTGACTTTAAAGGTACAGTATGCAGTTTCTGTAGAACTGCAGAACTTAGAAATATTTTCAACAGGCAAAGCATTCTGATCCCGCTCTGCCCCCTTGTGGTCTGTTAAATTTCAAATTCAAGCTCTGTTTTTATTGGCTGATTCAAATTCAAGCTCTGTTTTTATTGGCTGGTTACAAACTCTGTTTTTATTGGCTGGAAAATGGTGGGTCACCTTTTCTTTTTAGAAATGCTTATTTACCACCTGGAGAAGCAAGGGGACAATATATATATATATTTTTTTCAGAGATTACCTGGCTAACATCAGTCTGTCAGGAGGTAGTGACAGAGTGAAGAAATATGTTCATAAAAAAGCTACATACTGCAGCTTTAAGGGACAGTATTTCCATTTGTAAACATGAGAGAATTTGTATGACATCATGCATATTTCACTGTATGTTTGTTATTTTTAGGAACAAGGATAAAGGATGTTAAAGAGGGAAGTGGCACATCTTTGAGTTGCTCTCATGTTGGTGTGGGATCACAGGAAACAACATGGACCAGAGAAGTTGCTGGAAAAACAAAACCAATCCGGTTCCCTGTTCCTGCTGTGGGCAAGAAGCTGAAATTAAAAAATGTTCAACTAAATGATTTTGGACTGTACTACTGTGGTGGAAAACTAGAAGTTTATCTGAATGTGACCAAAAACAAGAAACAAGATGGAGGTGAGAGAGAGAGAGATAAACACACGGTACAAAAAGAATTGATTAATTAATGAAATTGTCTGTGACAGACGCGACTGATGTATCACGTGTGTAAACTAAACATCAACCAGCTTGATGGTGGTCAACTCCTGTAATGAAAAAACTGCTGCTTGGATGTGACCAAAGATGAGAAATATGATGGAGGAAACGAAAAAAAAAAGGAAAATACTGGTACATGGCATTTAATGCATTTTCTGTAAAGAAAATAAATGGTAAATGGTAAATGGAGCTTATTTATATAGCGCCTAGTGGTAGCCTGCCTTGTAGGGCGCTATCCAGACCTACCGGGAGCAACTCGGGGTTAAGTGTCTTGCCCAGGGACACAACGACACATGGTGGGCGGATGCGGGACTCGAACCTCCGACCTTCCAATTGGGGGTCGACTGCCATTACCACTGTGCCACGGCCGCCCCGTGATAAACTGAAACACTTTTTTGTGACTTTTGCTTTGCTGAATTTAGTAAAAATACCAAAGATAACACATTATGACTAATTTAAATGAGTATTTTAGCACCTAAAATGTAATTCTCATTAAAAAAAACTATGAGCTGGAAAGTGATTAATTGAAGGGTGGTTCATTGTGTCAGGTCAGGTGTTCAGTTCGCGTTCATTTGTTCTCTTTATGCTTAAATTGTCATTTTATTTAAGCCCACATTGCACAAAATGCTGTTAACATTTTTTAAATAATTAATTCATGATTACCGGTAAGTATAAGGGCTGAGCTGAATATATGTACGAAAAAAGCAAAATATCTGAAAACTATTGACCACTGACTATTGATCAAAACCACTTTAAAAGATTTCCACAAAGCTTGATATCTTGAAGCAAAGTGTAAAGAAATTAATACCTTTGTATACATTGTATACTACATATACTGTATACATTTGAACCTTTTTTTAATGTTGTGTGTGTGTGTGAAGCACCTTGATAACAGTTTATCTGTTTTAACTGTGCTATATAAATAAAATTGACTTGACTTGACTACATCTTCTCCACATAGGAAACAGGGCGACAACCATGACAACAATGAAAACAACAACCATGGTGACAACCATGACAACAATGAAGACGATTATGGCAACAATCATTGTGCAAACATCTATTGTGGCTGCACCAAAAACTGCAGAGAGAACAGGTACAATCACAAAGATAAAAATGAAAACAATAATTTATTTGATAATAAACATAAATGTTGAAACATTATTTGTGCCCGTAAGCCCTAAATCAACTCTTCCTGCATTTGTTGAACTACAAGGTATAAATGTAGCAAAATTATATTATTAGTCAATCAGATACATCCTTATGAAATGCTAACTTGTTAATTTCATAAATATTTGAAACCTACAAAATTCATGCAGCACATTAGAAGAAATAAATACCTCCACCTCATTCCAACCTCTTAAAATGCTGTTTAAGATTTTTTTTTCAAATATCAAAATACCTTTAAATGTGTTCAAACTTTATTGTGTCATTAAATATTTTTGTGCTTTATTTATTCTGGCTTTTAAACTCCTCCAGAAACGTACCCAGTTCTCTGCCTGCTGGTTAAAAGTGTTGCCCTCATCTTCCTCACCATCATCATCCTGTTCTTCGTCTGGAGGAGTAGATCACAAACACGAGGTGGAAAATAATCATATTAGAACACCTTGACTTGGATCAATACACTCCTTGATTATTTCAGAAGCTCATAGATTTTTTGAAGGCAAGCCTGTGTCTTGGTTTTAGGAAGAAAGATTAATTTTGTTACTGTAACATTTGCAGGTGTGGACAAGCAGTGTGATCTCTATGACGACATAATGGATCCAACAGAACTTCTGCCGACACAGGGTGAGAAATAAATCAATTTATGTGTGTACTAGTGGATCCCAACGACTTCCTGTTCTGTGTACCGGTAATCCTCAGAGAAATAAATAAATAAATTATTGATCAGCGTTCTAAAGAATTGATTCCCACTTTTTTTTTTTTTTACCTAGAGGCAATAACATTTTCAATGTTTCAGGGCGGCCGTGGCACAGTGGTAATGGCAGTCGACCCCCGATCGGAAGGTTGGAGGTTCGAATCCCGCGCCCCCTCACCATGTGTCATTGTGTCCCTGGGCAAGACACTTAACCACAAGTTGCTCCCGGTAGGTCTGGATGGCGCCTTGCAAGGCAGGCTACCACTACATGAATGTCTGAATGAATGGGTGGATGGCTGGTATTGTAAAGCGCTTTGGGGCTCCTCACAGGGGGCTGGAAAGCACTATATAAATAAGCTCCATTTACCATAACATTTTCCATTTACGAGAATTTCCTTGTGAGAATATGATTCATTTTTGCTTTGTCTTCTTTTTGGCAGGTGCACAGAGTTCTGTGTAAGGATGATGACCATGATAAAAAAAAAAACATCAAATAAAACATTTAATTTTGTAATTACACTGAATATTTTGGAAAAATTATCACGAGCATCCTTCATGTTGCTTCTTTTTCATTTTATTGTTGCTTTCTATTTTCAAAAGAGAGATGCTGTCTAACTTAAACATGAAACTTAAATTCAGTTATCCATTCACGTATTGATCGTAAGTTTTGAAATGTCATGTTAAATTCTTGAGCTTATGTAAAATCTGAACGTGATGTGTTCTGTCTACACGATTGGATGTGCTTGTAAATATGAGCTTTCCATACATTTAAAGATTGGTCATATTTTAAATAAAATATTCTTTATTGTAATTTTTTCACTTTTAATTGTTCAAAAAAAGTTTATTTGCGCGTGTATGGATTTCTATTACAGAATTTTCCAGCGTATACGGCGCAGGATTTTTTGCGTAGATATATCAGTCCTGCAACTTATACACCGAAGCAACTTATATATGTTCTTTTCCCATATTAATAATGAAATTTTCGACTGATGCTGTAAATTTCTAAGAACTGCAATAGCGAGTCCTCCCGTGCACGCTCGCTTCACTCAGCTGGTGCAAGAAGAAGGACACTGGAGAGCTAGTGGCTCCAGCCGCAATGGAAGGATGGAAGATGGATGGGAAAAGGCCCATCTAGGGACGGGTGTTGCAAATTAGATTTGGCTATAATATATACACTGTGATACAGGCATTATATTGTTTTGGTCTATGTTTTTTGTATCTGTCCCTATCAAATGAACAATAAAAAAAAATAATAATAAAGGCGCTGCGCCGCCCAGGTGAAATGAAGCTGTTTTGACCATTAACTAAACGAATAGTAAATGCGACAGGTCAGCAGTGACGCATAATAAATGCGACTCACACGCCGAAGAGTCAGAGTCAGAGAGTCTTTATTGTAATTTGCACCACATGTGGTACATGTGATGAAATGAGATTATGTACACAGGGTCCCAGTTACATCCAACAACATGCAAGAGAAAAATAGTAATAACACCTAGGATTAACTAAGAAAAACATCAGCTAGTAATACACTAAGCCCTAATGTAGTAGAAAAACATAATTATAAACAGCAGCACGAACACGAGTCTGTATGAGCAGATGGTCACAGATGAACACAGCAACAAGAAACCAGATCAGCATCAGCATGATGTAATATTTTGCAGTGTTTATTCATATTGATTATTTATTCATGAGTCCAACCTCAGGGTAGAAGCTGTTCCTCAGTCTAGTGGTTCTACATTTAATGCTCCTCAACCTCCGTCCTGAGGGGAGTGGAGCAAAGAGTGAGTGTGCTGGGTAAGTGGGGTCTCTCATGATGCAAGGGAAGCAACTTATATGCCAGAAAATACGGTAATCCCAAACAGCGAGAAATAAAAATGCACACTTAAAGGGTTGAGACTCAGTGTGAAGGCACGTTTTGAAACTTGAATTGGGTCTACCCATGCACAGGGACAGATGTTTTCTGCAAAGATACTCTTTCAAAGCTCGGTTAGAATGGTAAAATTTGGTGTCATTTATCGTACATCTTAAACTTTTCTGGTCATACAAAAATATAAACAGTAAGTGTAGTTTGTCAAATCAAGGCCTCAATTTTTCCACCAGTGTGCACAAACAGGCTCCAGAGCCAGCCCTGGACTCATCAAGCTGATCATTTGGGAAAAAGCTTTTGTATAAAATTGTTTATTAAGAGTGAATTCAGGTCTTTATTTTGCGAACACTCAGATCTGCACTGAAAATGGGAAGCAGACCAGGAGGTGTGTGTGACAAACTGAAGGTTTATATTTAGATAAAGCAGCAGCTCTGCAGTTCCATTTTCCTTATTTCTCCTGAAGATGCTCATTTTTATGATCTTCTGCGCTGTTTGGCTCCTGGTTGCTGATCTGCTCCACTGCACGCAAAACATTGCAGGTAAAAATCAAACTTAAGAAAAGAATGATGAAAAACTGTAAAGAGTTTTGTAAAAGTCATGTTTTATGTGAATGTATTTGCACAAATAGTTGCTTAATTTCATCACGTTATGTATTTTTACTCGTTTATTATATAAACTGAAAATGTTCAACCACGTTTGCTTTTAATAAGAATATGATTCACAACAGTTCAGACTAAGCTCTGCTTTTTACCCAGGACATAGAATGCAAAACAGACATTAAATCATAAAAAGAGTAACAATATTTATATTTTTATATGATCATAAGAGAAATGTGAACAGTGCTGTGGTGGCTCGGTGGTCAAGTGCTGCAGTCTTGTAATCCTGAGGCTGCAGATTAGCACCCAGGTCGTGTCAGGAAATACATCTGGTGTAAAATAATTACCAAATCGGCATTTGCTTTGGGCAGCTGAGACATTTTGTGAGATCTAACTCTGACCGTTTTCCTTTGAAAATGTTTTGTGGCTAAGATTTTGGAATGCAGATCTGATACCAAGGGGGGCCTTAGCAAGATTTATACACTGCTCAGTTCATACCATGAGTCCAGTTTGGACTCCCTTAAACTGAAATGGGAAGCAGACTTGAAGGAATCCATATCAGACTCAATCTGGAGAAGGATCATTAAGAACATACTCGTCTTCAGTCTGCCTGAGACATGATGTAATTCAATCAAAGCAGTGCACAGGCTGCACTGGTCCAAACTCAAGCTGTCCAAGATCAAAGCCGACCTGGACCCCGCATGCAATTGTTGCAAACAAACTCCAGCTACACTCCTGCACACATTCTGGACCTGTCCCAAACTGCAGACTGTTTGTCAATCTATTTTTGACACCTTCTCTGGAATATGTGGTAAAACTGTACACCCATTCCACGCACCTCACAGTGGACCCGGTGGATACGTCCTTCAGCAAATGCGAGAAGGATGTGATTGCCTTTGGCTCTCTTCTGCCCAGAAGGCTAATAATGTGCAAACGGAAGGACCCACACCCCCTAGCATATGCACATTGGATAAGAGAGGTGATGTATAAGTACAATATCCACCTAGAAAAACAAGATATACCCTGAAGGGATATGTCAAGAGATTTGGGACACTTGACAGCCTTTTGTGTTGTACGCTGAAAGCGTGTCAATGCCTGTAGTTTAATTTGTTTGTGTGTGTGTCTATTCTGGTGTAGGAGGGAAAGGGTGGGGCTTTGTTCTGTACATGTTCTTTTTGTTGTTGTTGTTGTTGTATGTTCAAAAAATGGAAAATTAATAAAAACATTTAGTTTAAAAATACTAATAATTTGCTTTGGTGACCCCTGAGAAGGGAGCAGCCAAAAGAATAGCACAAGTGCAATGTAGGTAATGCAGGTAGGTTCAAAATTTTGTTTTTATATAGTTAAAAATAAAATGTTTTGCTCCTTTTGGTGAACCTTTAAAAAAATGTTTTAGTGACACAGACACAAAATGTAGAGTCCTGGTAATATGTTCCAGTGCTCCTCTTATTTTGGTCTGACTGGATGACAATGAGCTTGTTTCCACAAAGAAAAGAGGAATTAGAGACAAAACAGGAAACAAAATTACATAACTGACCCAGTGTGATCCAAGCAACAATTTTATACAATCTATTATACAAAGTAGAAGAAACATCACTTAATATATTTAGTGATTTTAAGGAAGTGTTTTAGTTTTATTTACTTTATTTAACCAGCCAGATCCCTCTGAGATTACAGACATATATTTCAAGGGAGACCTGGGCCTGAAGGCAGTCTAACGTGCTGTGGAAAGAAACTGGATTACCCAAAGGAAACCCACTCAAACACGAGGAGAACATGCAAACTCCACACAGAATAACCAACCCACTGTGCTACACAAATTAAAACCTAAATGCTGAAGCAATTCTCATAATATTTTTATTTTTACTTTGACCAAATGAAGTAACAATAAAATCTGAATAGCTTTAGTCAAAAAATAATATTAAACTACAATATGCACAGTTAATAAAAATCTATTTATTAAACAAAATTAAAAGTGCTGCAAGGAATTTCAAAATCACATTCATAAAAATATTCAAATAAAAAGGTTTCAATCAATATAAAACAAAAGATATATGAAAACATAAACATTTAAGTAAAAAATACTAAATGAGAGGGGGGAAAAAAAACATTATTTTTAAAAGCCAAAATGTTATTACGTTTCTTGTGTTTAGTGGACACGGAGGAAGACACAACCATAACACCATACAAGACAATGCTCGGACAAAGAGGAACAATATACAGTATATATTTTATTGTTTTAACTCGTTAAGTTTCTATCAACATTACAAACATTTATCTGCCAGGGTTACATTAACAGGTACAAAGGAAATAGTGTTCAAGTATAGAAAATAATATGACAATCTATTTACATATTATATACTGTAGATAAATTCATTTTTTTTTTCTAGAAATGAGATGGGTTTTATTGCCTTTTTGTTTTCAAGTCCATTAATTGTGGTGCTGTCTATGTAAAGTTCCTAGCTGAAGTGGGTTATGTTTGGCTTGGAGTGTGACCACGTTTTCACGTGAATATGAAATTTTCCCAGGAAAAATAGAAGTTGGGTGAAGTAAATCAAGTCTTTTTCCACGTCTTTATCATGGAAGCATATTTTCTTTGTAAGTTGAATTATTGGTCCAGTTTTCTGTCGTACGAGTTGTTGTACATCTGTCCAGAATGCCTTTTGTATGATTACATTGATAGAAAAAACGAGAAATTATTTCCATGTGTAG
>JBBPBX010004781.1:21697-42599 GCA_038048925.1 Garcialebias charrua
ATCTGGCCTTTTCTTTTGTTTTTTTGCCAAAAGGCAGTGATCGCTTCCTCCTCCGTTGACTCCATGACTGAAATGATGAGAAATGAACAAATTTGTCACGAGCAAATTAAACTCAGGTCCAGCGTGGCTGCGGGAGGTTCTGGAGATTTCCTGGTGTGCTGGTCTGATGTGTGGGCTGCAGGACCAGCGCTCCCTGTTTTTTTTATTTTTTAGAACTTTTTATTAACATATAAACACAGAACACCAGCTGCGGCTGGAGCTGCCAGCTCTCGCCTTTTTTCCCCCGACCTGTCAATCAATGCAGTAGGCGTGTCACAAATGACCAATCAGCGACCTCAATTTGTCCCGTAGGTAAACGCTCTGCGCTGCAGCTGCTCAAATAACGTCAAGAATTTGGTGCAAAAACGCGAGAATGTACGCGAGAACGTATGCTGGGGTGTGGGGCTGAACTCTCTGCATACAGTACGCGCGTACGGACACGCGTATGGACGTACGCAGAGCTATACGGGGGGCTTAACTCTAGTCAATTGCTAAAAAAACAACAACTTCAAAAGCCATGCCCACTAATTTTTAACCAATCAGAGAGCTTCTCACAGTGGGAGAATCCCAACTGTATAATTAATGTAATTATACCTCCCTTCTCAAAAGTCTAAGAGAAGATAATAGCCTTTGTTAGAAAGGAGTGGCACCTAGTTTTACATCTCTTTCAGCACAGTGCAAGTTCTGATCTAAGCGAGATACTATAAAAACGGTGGGATGTCTTTGTTCAACTGAAGTTAACTTCCCTCAATGCAGTTGTTTCTGTACTGAACGCCTTTTTTAATTTATCATGTCCTGGATGACTGAGAATCTTCACCATCTCATTGCTATGACGACCAGGCTCCGTTAATAAGGCCAAGTGAAGTTCTTTGATGACGATTTCTTTTCAGAGACACAAAGTCTGGCTTTATAAAAGTTGTTAATTAGCACAGAGAATATGGATCGGGTGGTCAGATTTCATCATCCTGACTGGTAGATTAACACAGAGAAGAGGGTGTCTCTGAGCACGGCTTGTTTCTGATACGGCCTTTTATATGGGTGCTACACCTTTGGTTGCTGTTTAATACGAAGTCAAGAAGTTCACAGTAGAAAACTATGATTTGTCTAAAAATACATATTTATAATAAATAACTGTTCCAGGTGTTCAGGCTGGAAGTTTCGTTGTCCGTCCCACTCCATCTGTGATCCGGTTCTCTGTCCCGGAGGATCACCATGTCTGCCTGCCGTGTCAGGGCTCCGACAGCTCAGATGTGATCTGGACTCATCGGAACAGGAAGGTTCTGGTGACCCAGCATGGGACCATCCAGGCCAGCGAGGATGAAGAGAGATACGTTCTACAGGCTGACGGTAGTCTCTGTCTGCAGCAGCTGGACCATTCTGACAGTGGAGAGTACCACTGTAACCAGCAGCTGGTGGCCGAGCTGCAGGTGCTCACAGGTACGCTGGAGAAAGTCTGTACGAGAAGCCACATTTATATTTAGTTTCTCATGACAAAAACTAATTTCATCATGGGTGTGTTTTTGTCCTCAGGCCTTGAGTTCACAGTGTCTGCAGGATGGACTCTTCTGCTGCCCTGCAGCGGCTCCTCCAAATTTAAGCAGAGGTGGTTTCGACAGAGCGGACAGAGGAAGGAGGTTATCTTCACCCGCTTCAGAGACGGTACGGAGAAACCGGAGAGGAACTGGAAGCGGCTCAGCTACAGGAACGATGCTCTGCAGATCAGAAACCTGCAACCAGAGGATGCTGGAGAGTATCTGTGCAACAGCGTGCTGCAGGCCAAACTCACCGTCCTGGATGGTCAGAACCTTTTTAACTCCTGTTCATGTGATGTTATCAGAAATTTACAAGAGAATCTGACAAAAGAATAATCTAAAAAAAGATGCCAATTTATATTAGATATTTGACTGAGGTTATTCAGACTATTTATTAATTTTGCATTTTTAAGCCTTTTTGTCCTATGTCTTAAAATCTTTAGTATCTGTTCCTTTTTTTTTTTTACAAAATGTTGCCCATCATAACCTTTTAAAGTCAGATTTACAGAATGTAATGATGCAATAGGTGCAGTTTTGATCTTCAAAAAAATGAACAGTGTTGTGATCACTGTGCAAGCATAGTTTTATCTAATATGATCATTTTCTAAGTTATACGATATAGAAAAACTATCATCTTAAATACAATAAAACTAAAATTTAACTTTTTATTGCAGCACACTCTGAGAAAACCAGCGTCTCTTCATCCAGCAGCACAACTACAGCATCAGCTGGGATGAAAACAGGTATGATGTCATCAGAATCAGAACCAGCCTTTATTGTCATTGCACAGAATCACAACAAAATTTCATTTCAGTACAGCCCATCCAAAGAAACACAAAAACAACCAAACAACATAGACATGGGTAGACGGGTGCCTGAGGCCGCAGCCTCGTGGGAGGCGCCGCCTTTTTCGTTAGATAAGATTTTGTTTAGCAAACAAGCACAAAAACAGTTCTGTAAATTGTCTTTTTTTTCAGATGTGATTGAAGTAAAGAAGGAGAAAAGCCCTACAAATGGTCAGTTGCTATAAACACCCACTTTTGACAAAATACAAGTTTTCTGCCACATGTTAACTTTTTATCTTTGCTTGGTTTTTCAGCTCTGCTGCTAGTCTCGGTCTTCAGTTTTGGAATAGTGACTGTCCTTCTGGTTGTTGTCTGCATTTTACTCACCAGCATGAAGTGCATCAGAAATAAGAAGAAATACAAGTATGCAGGTAATTTAATATGAAAATGTGTACATAACATTAAACATTCATCCATTTACTTGTTGCTGTTTAGAGTAATGAGGAGCTGGTACTTTGGATTAGAAGCAAGGACACGTTGGACAGGAAGTTAGTCCATCAGAGACAAATAATCATGCACACTTGGTGGGGGAGAGCGGAGGCCCACGCGCATCTAGACTCAATTTATAGTCACCAATTATCTTGCATGAATGTTTTTAGACTGTGGGAGGAACCTGAGTCGAGAGGTGAAGTTTTTGCTGCGAGACAACAACCTTAACCAATGAGGCTCTAATGTTATTTATTAAAAGTGAAATTTAAACAATCTTATAATTAACACAGTTGATTCACAGTTGCTTTCAGGCCACCGTAATATAATAATGCAACAAGAAATAACAAATTGAAATTAAAAGAATATTATTTTTGAAATAATATGTATGGAAATGCTTTTCATAAGATTTTTGTGTTCAATTCATTTATATAACCCTAAGTCACAACAGAAGTCATCTCAGGGCACTGTACAGAAACATTTATATATTTAAATAGTCCGTTAGTAACATTGTTGATCTGAGGAGCAGACTGCTTTGAGCTGAACGAATAAGAGTCATATTTGTGGTCTGGAGCAGTGATTGAACCCCAAGTACAAGCAGGACTCAGTGAACTCAAGGATGGAAGAATAAAATGGTTTATTATACAAAAATAAAGAGCTGACGTGGCAGAAAAACTCGCATGATAAACTGGGAGACATGGAAACCAGGAGCCAAACCAAATGATGAACTGGAGATGCAGACTTATATGCACACACTAACGAAGGGTAAACACAAACACCTGGGAAGAACAGATGGAAGGTAAGAGCTCATTTACACGAGGGAAACAAACCATGAGGACAAGAACAGGCCACATGAGGGAGACACACACCAGATGATACAATCCTCACAATATTATTATTACTGTATTGTCATATTATCACATTAGTCATAATGTTGGCCATGCATTTTATTTTTTAGAGTTTGTGAATTTCCTTTATTTTACTCTACACGTCTTTTCTTTTTACACTTTTCTTCTGTAAATCCTTTGAGAATTGTTTTGTTCTTTCCAGTGTGTGTTGGGAGATCAGTGAAAAGCTTAAAAACTGGCAATAGCTAATTATGACCACCAGAGGGCACTGCTGCTGCTAGAAAATACATTACAGGTAGTCCTCGACTTACGACGAAGAGCCGTTCCTACGCAGCATCGTTAACCGAATTTCGACGTAAGTCGGAAGGAACATACATACAAAATTACCTTATACGTACAGTACTGTATTTTACCAAGCACTTAGCCTATCCTAACACAGTACAGTACCCTGCATAATTATCAAAAAACACATACATTTGAGAGCCATAATGAAGGGAAAACATAGTTAATTTCCTACTGGGATGTTGGTGAAGCCTTTCCTCCGTCCCTCCTCCGTATTCTCTATTACGTTTACGACGTAAAACCGCCATCCAACTCGGTCCATCTGCCATATTCCGCATTGCGTTTATGACGTAAAACCGCATTCACAGTACAGTTTTGTTTGTTTTTTGAATGTCCAAAGGACCAGACTTAGCTTTTTTAAGAGAGTACAGGCAGAATTTCTCCGCAGCTAAATTTAATACATAAAACTGGAAACCGGAAAAAGCGTAACTCGGCTTTTCAAAATAAATTTCCAAATTCTTTTTTTTACGGGAGATGCGTCGTGACCGCGAAAGGTCGTAACTCGAGACCGTCGTAAGTCGAGGACTACCTGTATACAGTTTTCAGTCTTAATTCTAAAAGGGATGCTTTTTGATCAGCATTATTCCATTGAACAATAAATTGTTTTATAATTTGCAGCACCAAAAACACAAGACGACACAGAGCTGCAGCTGTGGATAACATCCAGACCTCCAATCGGTGAATATTTCAAAAGAAGTAATTTTTGGTAATGAGCCATATCTGATCTAAAGTGAGCTAATGTGATGCTTTTGTCCACCTACAGACGGTGATGTGTCTGAGAGTCCACCCCAGCAGGAGGAGACGATCCACTACGCTTCTCTGGGCCAACAGGACTGGAGGGAGAGGCCCAGCTCGCCTCCACCAAATCAGAACCACAACGTTATTTATTCCTCCGTCATCACCAGACCTGCAGCCAAATATGCAGCATTCTGATTCTAGTTCATTTCTGACTTTCTCTGTGCTCACTTTTGTCTTTGTCGAATAATATCCATCCATCTTTAATCTTTTAATAAAGCTAGAAACTCATTTTTGCCTCTGGATTATTAACTGAAAAGCAACAAAACTTAAAATAAATCAACCTATGTATCACAGAAGTACCGGCACTTCTTTGTGAGTCTATCAGTTTATTTAAAGGAATTGAGAAAGAAATAAAAATGTATATGGACATCTGACAACACTAAACAACAGAATTTTAAAAACATGGATCCGACACATTTCTTAAAATGTAAAACATTTATATATTTGGATTCCTTAACATGAAATACAGGTGGTCACCGATTTACGAGTGAATTCCGTTCCTACGAATCGCTCGTAAGTCGAAAATTCGTACGTCGGAACACGAAACACGTGTCGTTCGTAAGTCCGGATTTTTGGTTGTATGTTGGAAAATGTATGCTAGCGCTGCGCTGAACACCCGTTTTTCAACACAAACGTACATACTGGTTCATAAACATGTGACAGCCTGCTCATTTTCAGAGCTGCTCTCATTACTTTTTGTTCTCCCTTGGCCCCTCCCATCCTGCCACACTTAAAGACGCACCTGGATCACAGCTGTGAACTCACCTGATTGCTCCACTGTTCAAGCTCGTTTACCCTTCCAGTTAAAAGATGGCAGTTTCTCTCCAGACCAGAGAGTCAAGGATTCCACTAGTGTTGCATCTCTGGGCAAACAATTAAACTTTAATCCGAGGTTGTGCAATCCCTCGCCTGTTCCCTTCACTTCCTGCTGGAAGTCATCACCGTGGACCGACAGAAACAAACAAAAAGGAAACGTGCATCTACTCCTGTGCGCTCTCCGCCGTGAATCCGGAGATCCTGGAAGCGTGTGACGTCACCCAGTTCATTATTCGTAAGTCCCTGAATTAAATATTTAATATTACTAAAAATTAATCAGTTATGCCCCATAGTGATTTCAAAATATTACATTTGTTCATTACAGATGACAAAAACAAAAACAACCTATGGATTTCTGATTCTGCTTATCTGAGACCTGTAAGTCTATTTATTCTTTTTCCTGTTTTTTATTGTGAGCATTTAAATGGCACTTGGGCCTGATTATTGCTTTTGTTATTCCACAGCTCTTGCTGTGGAGCAGTAAAATATGGGAGCAGTAAATATATGGGAGCAGTAAATATATGGAACCTTTGACCTGTTGATTGTGGAAGACAAGAAAAGACTTGAGAACTTATTTTTGATGGGGGGATTTGTGTTTATTTTGTTTATGGACATTTAAAAATATAAACCTGAAAGAAAAAAAAGAGAAATGATGTGGATGATGTTTTGTTTGTTTTTTGTGTAAAAGAAAAAGGATGATGTTTAGTTTGTTTTTTGTGTGAAAAAAAAAAAGGGAAAAAGAAATGTGTACAGTAAAAAGAAATGTGTACAGTATATCTATTTTGTCATTCAAGGTGTTAAAGGGTCAACACCATTAAAGTGGATGGTCCTTGTGTGACAGGTTTAAAAAAATAATACAAAAGTCATTCAAAAGTGTTAATCCTAACTGTCAGGAGGGATACCTGACTGGCACCCCTTTTAATAAAACTGTCACATAAAAAATGGCACCCCAGATGGGACAGTTTTTGAATGACAACTTTATGATCAGCACTGAAAAAAAATAAAAAATAAATAATAAAAAATAATAAAATGAGCACAGAAGCAAACAGAATAGATCACCCTCCAATCACTTCCACCCCCCCAAAGGTGATGACCCCTATATGCTCCACAGCATACTCTCTCCTGGACATTGAATTAACCAAGCTGGATTTGATGTTGGATTCCCCTTTGGTACCACAGCCTCCTTCTCAAGCTCAACACAAAACACAGGCTGCACCTGATGTTCCAGAAACGGAGTTAAAAACTGCCATGGAGGAAATAAAAACCAGTGTTAGATGGGAGATGAGCAATATGAGGGACGCAACAATAAAAAGTGTGAAAAAATTAATTCAAGACCATGGACAAGAACAATACAAACGGATGGATGCACAGTTGGAATATTTACTCTCACAAACGAAAGCCGCTCTTGGATGGAGACTGAAACACCATCAGTCTGAGCTACTAGAGGAGTTCAAATCCCTTCTCACCCCAGTTACAGCCAGCATCTCTGCTCTGCAAGAAGAGGTTTCCCGCTTGCAGGGGGAGATTTCAGCATGTCAAACCACCATCAAATCTGTAACAGAGGAAATAGTCACAAAAATCCAACCAGTTCAGACCTGCCATCAGACCACAATAATGGATGACACTGCACAGACAATGTATCAGGGTGTACCAAAATCAATAACATTTACCAACAGACCCCGGATGGAATCTACTGTTCGGCCTGGTATAGCACCAGGTGGCACCACCTTTTTACTAAACAGGAGTCGAGACCAGGGGAAGAGCCCTGTGAAATTATTGTTTCCAACGTATGGAAAATTAGAAGACCCCCCTGATCCTCTACAATATCTGGAACGGTGTGAGGATTATTTGGCTCTAAATTCATTAACAGATGAGGAACTTATGGCTACATTAAGGAATGTGTTGCATGGCACAGCCAGAGACTGGTGGGATGTAGCCAGATACAAGGTTAATACCTGGGCTGATTTTCAAAAGCAGTTTCAGGCCGCTTTTCTCTCTGAGGACTATGAGGACGAGCTGGCAGAACGAGTGAGGACCAGAGTTCAAGGAGAGAATGAGAGCATCAGAGATTTCATATATATGTACCAATCTTTGTGCAGACGCTGGAAACCCCAGATTGAAGATGAGGACATTGTCAAGATGATCCTGAAAAACATAAATCCTACATTGGCCAGCCAGTTAAGGAGTAGCAGAGTAACAACTGTAGATGAACTTGTTCGTCTGGGACAGCAGCTGGAGAGAGACCGAGACAACCAACAACAGTATGAACACAAGAAACAAGTAAAATTACCCCCTAAGCCACCTGAACATAGACCTCTTCACCATGACAACACAGTACGGCCAAGACAACCAAACTACAACCAAAATCCCAATCGCCCATCTCAACCATTCTGTTGGCGTTGTAAAGGCAATCATCCCCCTGCAGCCTGTCCACATGCTGGAACCAATCGATCCCCTTTACCTTCAAATCCTCCTCAACCGGCTAGCAATCCATCACACATCTCATCAGCTCCAAGCCCAGCGACTCTTGGGTCTCTCACAAACTCTGGATTTCTTAGTGAACACTGTCCTTCTGCCACCTCCTCAACAAATTCACTACCAAACCAGTTGATAGTTCCTATCAGCATACATTCCTGGAAAGGACCTGCAATTTTGGACACGGGTTCCTCTTATACACTGCTAAATGAGAAGGTGTGGAATGAACTAAATGGAGAAATTAAACCTTGGACGAGAGGACCTTTATATTTAGCAGATGGAGAAGGACGACAACCTTTGGGATGGAGTGAGATCACCATTAGCTTACAAAACCAGTCCATAAACTTACCTTGTGTTATCCTGTCTGCTCATCACCTCACGTTCCCTGCAGTCATTGGACTTAATTTCATTTCCCTCTCTGGTCTGCAGTTTGATGTTTCTGAAAAACGTTACTGGTTCAAGTTCAATAGAAAACAACAATACAGTTTTCTAAAAGAATGTGCTTCCTGGTCAAATGAACCTCATCAACAGCTTGCCTTTTTCTCAGCAATCGCTGAGCATCGACGAGTGGCTGATGTTAACCAGACAAGGGCCAAACAAAGACAAAAACGAAACTATGATCGTGGAAGAAGAGATGGTTACTTCGCTGAGAAAGATAGGGTGTGGTTCCGTTCTCACCCCTGGTCCAAAGCCAACCAGTCATTCACAGCCAAACTTGCCCCACGATGGAAGGGTCCCTATCGTATAACAAGAAGGACTGGCCCTATCAATTATGAGGTTGTGTTGGAGGACACTGGTGAAGACCTTCGTGTGGTTCATATATCACAACTCAAACCTTGCTATCCTACAGCAGAGGAAGTGGACAACGCACAGCGCCCAAAAAATTCTAGACATATTCAATGAAGAAAGTGATGAAGAAGATTTCCATGACTTCCCTTCTTCTGACTTATTGGCAAAATAATTGTGGTATTGGAGAGTATGAAAAATGTGTGTGAAATCAAATTGTAACTTGTATTCTCCCTTACTAGTTCGGGACCTCTCAAGGGGGGGGATGTGTGACAGCCTGCTCATTTTCAGAGCTGCTCTCATTACTTTTTGTTCTCCCTTGGCCCCTCCCATCCTGCCACACTTAAAGACGCACCTGGATCACAGCTGTGAACTCACCTGATTGCTCCACTGTTCAAGCTCGTTTACCCTTCCAGTTAAAAGATGGCAGTTTCTCTCCAGACCAGAGAGTCAAGGATTCCACTAGTGTTGCATCTCTGGGCAAACAATTAAACTTTAATCCGAGGTTGTGCAATCCCTCGCCTGTTCCCTTCACTTCCTGCTGGAAGTCATCACCGTGGACCGACAGAAACAAACAAAAAGGAAACGTGCATCTACTCCTGTGCGCTCTCCGCCGTGAATCCGGAGATCCTGGAAGCGTGTGACGTCACCCAGTTCATTATTCGTAAGTCCCTGAATTAAATATTTAATATTACTAAAAATTAATCAGTTATGCCCCATAGTGATTTCAAAATATTACATTTGTTCATTACAGATGACAAAAACAAAAACAACCTATGGATTTCTGATTCTGCTTTATCTGAGACCTGTAAGTCTATTTATTCTTTTTCCTGTTTTTTATTGTGAGCATTTAAATGGCACTTGGGCCTGATTATTGCTTTTGTTATTCCACAGCTCTTGCTGTGGAGCAGTAAAATATGGGAGCAGTAAATATATGGGAGCAGTAAATATATGGAACCTTTGACCTGTTGATTGTGGAAGACAAGAAAAGACTTGAGAACTTATTTTTGATGGGGGGATTTGTGTTTATTTTGTTTATGGACATTTAAAAATATAAACCTGAAAGAAAAAAAAGAGAAATGATGTGGATGATGTTTTGTTTGTTTTTTGTGTAAAAGAAAAAGGATGATGTTTAGTTTGTTTTTTGTGTGAAAAAAAAAAAGGGAAAAAGAAATGTGTACAGTAAAAAGAAATGTGTACAGTATATCTATTTTGTCATTCAAGGTGTTAAAGGGTCAACACCATTAAAGTGGATGGTCCTTGTGTGACAGGTTTAAAAAAAATAATACAAAAGTCATTCAAAAGTGTTAATCCTAACTGTCAGGAGGGATACCTGACTGGCACCCCTTTTTAATAAACCAACTTTTGTAAAACCGTCACAAACATGCACAGAACTTTGTTTACAAACGGTTAGCTAACACACTTTCATCTAAAAACACATACCAGTGCTGTATTTTCTGTACAACTTTACTGTTCGTTAGTCCACTCGTATGTCCGGAACGTCGTAAGCAGTGCTTTAAGTGGGCCGGAACTCACCGGAACTCAGTTCCGCCACTTCTAAAATTTAACCCTGAGAGTACCGGGACTTTTTTTAATAGTAATGTGCGTTCCGGAACTTATTTTCGTCTTCTCCACTTGAAAGACCCGTGGCAGATTAGAATGCATCATTTCCCCCGACTGGATTTCAAGAAACAGCAATGCATCTGTCGACAATAAAACATCTTTGGTGGAGCGCGTCATTTTGGCCAATCACAACCTCAGGATAGACAGGGGGAGGAGACGACAGCGAAATCTGTAAAAAAAAAAACAAAACTCTGCAGCGCAAGGGAGGCGGAAGTAACTCCTCCAACGTGTGGGTAAAGTTAATATTTTTATACATGCAGTGGAGTGTAACCATTGTTTAGTAAAATGGCATGTTGTGTTACAAATAAAACTAAATAAAAATTAACAAAATAAAAGTCAATTGCACCCCTAAAGCCACTGTGATAAAGTCACATTAATTTAATTATCTTAGCCACAGGAGTGAGTTTAAAAACAGGATGATGTCTATATGAACTAGTTGAATGAGGTGTCTCTAAAATATCCTGATTCATGATCAATAATAATTTAAACAATTTTTTAATCTGTCCACAGGACCTGACTTTATTTTGTTAGATGTCTCTAAAATAGTTAGTGAATCATGTTTACATGTAGGTAAACATAGATGTTTAACAACTTGTTAAAATACACCAGAATGCAGGAAATGGCATCTACTTTATTCAAAATTTCTGGCAAAACATCTTCACCAGCATATTTAAGAAATGAGTTTTTACTGTTAGTAAGTAAGTTTTATTTATATAGCACATTTCACAGACATGAGAGTCACATAGTGCTTTACAAAAGGAAAAATAAAATCATAAAATCACAGAAGTACTATACAAAAAGGTAAAACATAACAAACTCTAAAATCAATGTACAAAATTAACCAAAAGCCTGTCTGAAGAGATAAGTCTTAAGTTTTTAAATGCATCTGTTGACTCGGAGCAGCGCATTGTTAGCAAAATGTTCTGCTGTATTTGACTTGCTGCTGTTGTTGGTTGTTGATTTTTTGGTTGACACAATCTTTCCTATTTATGTCCTCATTAAATTAGGTTAGTAAATGACTTTTACCTGAAGCATGTTAAAAAATTACAAAATCTTTCGGGGGGGGGGTTGGCGCAACGTTTGTCACCTTTTTCATCCCTTCTGAGTTTGCAGGTATGCATATTATTATGACATTAGGGAGGGTACCGGCACTTTTTTTTTCCACTTAAAGCACTGGTCGTAAGTCGATGACGTCGTAAGTCAGGGACCACCTGTACTTTTACGTTCTTATGAAGTGCAACAGCATGGTTGTTGGTTTACAAAGCAAAAACAACATTTTTACAGCAGTGGCATCATTTAAAATGTTGGATAAAAAAAAAATCATGAAAAAATTACTAAGGCTCAACCTTATATGAGTAAAAACACTAATAAAACAAAAAGCCCCTAAAAAATTCTTAATAAAACTTTTTTTTTTTTGAAGTAATGTAAAGTTTTAGAATAAAAATCAACAGTAAAACATCCTTGCCGAGTCAGTGAGCAGAGAGAGAGAAACAACAAAAAATTATTTCTGGTCATGTGATCATTTAAAGTTCTTGTGACTGGTTACTGCTGAATATGTGACAAACTCTTCAGGAAACCCGGGTCGTTCCCTGTCGAAGGGACGAGGCTTATCCAGACGCCTCAAACTGGAATAATGCAAAGACTGTTCCTGCAGAGACAGAAACCAGATACTTTAAGTTAGTTAGTTTTTCTCTGCATTTGAAGGTTTTGTTAAGACTGAACAAGCATTATTTCTTGCAAATGGATTAAGCCAGTCTCTTCTCTGCATTTTGCAGATGATGTCTTGTCTTTGAGCTGTGGCCTCCATAGCCGAGTGTCAAACAGCTAAGATGAGAATCAGATCCTCTAAGTCTGAGGCCTTTGTTCTCTACAGGAAGAAGGTGGAATGCTCCTTTCGGTTTGGGGATGAAGCCCTGCCTCAAGTGTAGGAGTTCTAGTATCTGGTAGTTTTGGTCAGGAGTGACGATGGCTTGGACCTCATCTGCAGTAATGAGACCGGTGGTCTGGTCTGTTGTGGTAAACAAAAACCTGAGTCACAAAGGCAAAGCTCTCAACTTACTGGTCTTTCCACCGTCCAACCCTCACCTGTGGTCATGATGAGGTATGAAACATGACCAATGGAAGAAGATCCTGAATGGTCTTTCTCTGTAGAGTGGCCAGACTCAGCCTCAGAGATAAGGTGAGGTGCTCTCTCATCTGGGGGAGTTCTGAGTAGAGCCACTGATCGTCTGCTTTAGAAGGACCCAGCTGAGGCACAGGTCCCACAGAGGGAAGGCCCTGGGATTGACCCAGAACTCTTCTGGAGGGATTCTATCCTCCCTGACCTGGGAACTTCTAACAGTCCCCCTGAAAGGAGCTGGAAAGTGTTGATGCCTATTATTCAACCAAACCTCAGACAAGTGACAGAAATTAAATAAATGGATGAACAAACAGACAGGTGAACTACTACAACTACTACTACTAATATTGCTACTACTGCTACTACAACATCTACTACTAATACTGCTACTACAACTACTACTACTAATACTGCTACTACTGCTACTACAACTACTAATACTAATACAGTACAGTACTGCTACTACTGCTACTACAACTACTACTACTAATACTGCTACTACTACTATTACTACTACTACTGCTACTACTGCTACTACAACTACTACTAATACTGCTACTACTGCTACTACAACTACTACTACTACTACTACTAATACTGTTCCCTTTCAGTTGGGTCACTACAGTGCAACAACGTATGGGAATAGCGCCCCCGCTCGTTAGCGCTGCTAACGAGTGCACGAGGAAGGACGATGCTTTACTTGTTTAGCGCTGCTAACAAGTCGACAACGATGGCATTCTTGCTTGTTTAGCGCTGCTAACAAGCTTTTGTCTTCTCTCATCTCGCGGTGACCACCATGGCTCCAGAGAAGAGCAAGAAGAAAGCAAAAGCTTACAACAAGGACAACAAAAGACCGGGAAGCCCTGGGTCACGTCCATGTCCGAGTGCCTGTGGGTTTTTCATCTCGGAATCAGACACCCACGAAGCCTGCCCGATGTGTCTCGGAATCCTGCACGCAAAGGCTGCGCTGACCAACCCGGAGTCGTGCTCGCACTGTAGCCGACTCCGCCACGCGATGCTGGAAAAGCGAGTGGAGTTCCTAGCAAAGGCGATGGGGAACTCAAGCGCGGCGAAGGACCTGCTACTGACCGAGGCCCTCAGGCCCACGGCGGAGCTGGAGTCGGACGACATGGAGGACGTCGTGGTGATGTCCTGGGGCGACCAGATGGACATGGTGAATGAGGCCAAGAGAGGAGCCTAATGAGTCAGGACTCAAATATGACATACGCGACATGCTACTATCTGATGAGATTTCTCTGACGGCATCAGGCGAGATTTCCAATGACGAGGCGGAACAGGACGCCAAAGACGAGGCACGAGACCTCTCCCAGGTGGTTAAGGCGGTACCCGTTGAGGTGGCCCTTTTCGACCTGTGCCGCAGGGCGGCCGAGTCACTGAAAGTTCCGTGGCCAGCCCCTCCACCACGGCAGCAGCAGACGAGACTAGCGGGGAACTACTTTCTGCCAAGGCAGCAGACCTCAGTGAGAGACAAATTGCCGGTGTTCCCAGATTTTTGACTGAGCTGACGAGGTCGTGGTCTTCACCATGGGCACCATTGTCCCTCCCGCTCTTGCAGTTTTTGGACCTTGAAAACATGGAACAGGCGGGAGTCCCGTGGGACTATTGCAGATCCCCCCATGGATGAGACTCTAGCAACGCACCTGGCGCCTAAGTCGTCGTCAAGTAAGCCCACGCTTCCCAGCAAGCAATGTCGTTTTTCAGCAACCCAGCAGTAGAAAATTTATCGTACTCTATTTCTCGTTGCGCGTGCACTCAACACAGCAGCCATGCTCCAAGCGTACCAAGCGGAGAAGCTGCAGGAACTGCAAGAAGCCACAACCGCGAAAAAGAGAGTGGCAGAGTCACTGGAGGAGGCCCGAAGGACAGCTAACTTCATCCTTCGCCTCTCAGGCACGGCAGCAATGACGATTGGGAAAAGCATGGCAGAGACCGTTGAGGCGCAACACAACCTGTGGCTAACTCTGACGGAGCTGCCCGAGAGTCAACGTGCCACCTTCCTCCAACAGGCTGTGGAGCCTGCAGGTCGGTTTGGCGAGGCCCTGGACCAAATTCAGAGTCACTGTGACTAGAGAAAAAAGCAGGAGGAAGCCTTGCGGGAAGGGATGCCCAGACGGTTCTTCTCATCGTCCAGTGAACCCAGCGGCCACAGAGCGCATTCACAACAGCATTCGCTCTCTCGACGCCACACACAAGAGGCCCACACTTGAGGCTGAGCAGCGGGCGACACCAGCAGCAGAGCAGCGTGGACGCGCACCACAGGGCCAACAGGCATGGTCAAAGCCCCGTTTTGTGCCACGACAGGCCGGACAGCCCAGAACCTCCTCAGCGGTTCGAGAAAGGAAACAGAAGCCTGCCTAACACAGCTAAACTTGTGTCCAGCGTTAATAGAGCATTTCCACCCACTGGAAAAAAGGAAAGCTGACCATTTTCAGGACATTTCGAAGCCCAAGAGGCCTCAATTGACTGGACTAACATGTTTGTTAAAGCTCCACTGACATCATCTTTTGACTTTTCAAAAAATGGCACAACATATATAAATATTAAGATTGACCCCTGACCGTTTTTGCTAAAATAATGTGAAATGAATGAAAATTCCTCTCAAAAATAGTTTAAAATTAGCGCCGTTTTTTTACACGGTAAATTCGGGTTTTTCCGGTCACGTGATTGTAACGTCAGATAAAGAACTTTGCTCCAACCGCACATTGAATACAATGGACAAAAATATAAACGCATCCGTCGAATTTAGCCATTTAAAACCTTAGATATTAGCGAATTGGCTTCAGTTCGTGAAGAAGAAGTTATTTTGAGTGATAAACAACAAACAGCAATGTTTCGTTTTGCCGTGTTGCTTGTTTTATTTCAGGAGAGGTTGCACATACATGAAGTGAGCACCAGATGTCAGCAAAGCTACCGTGAACTCTTACAGAGCTCTGTAATGGAGAAATATATAAACGTATCCGTCGAATTTAGCCATTTAAAACCTTAGATATTAGCGAATTGTCTTCAGTTCGTGAAGAAGAAGTTATTTTGAGTGATAAACAACAAACAGCAATGTTTCTTTTTTCCGTGTTGCTTGTTTTTTTTTCAGGGGTGCTCACCTCATGAATGTGAAACCTCCCCTGAAAAAAAAACAAGCAACACGGAAAAAAGAAACATTGCTGTTTGTTGTTTATCACTCAAAATAACTTCTTCTTCACGAACTGAAGACAATTCGCTAATATCTAAGGTTTTAAATGGCTAAATTCGACGGATACGTTTATATATTTCTCCATTACAGAGCTCTGTAAGAGTTCACGGTAGCTTTGCTGACATCTGGTGCTCACTTCATGTATGTGCAACCTCTCCTGAAATAAAACAAGCAACACGGCAAAACGAAACATTGCTGTTTGTTGTTTATCACTCAAAATAACTTCTTCTTCACGAACTGAAGCCAATTCGCTAATATCTAAGGTTTTAAATGGCTAAATTCGACGGATGCGTTTATATTTTTGTCCACTTGTATTCAATGTGCGGTTGGAGCAAAGTTCTTTATCTGACGTTACAATCACGTGACCGGAAAAATTGTCAGATGAGGGCATAAAAAATGTTTTTGTAGACGATGCTGAAAATAATCCCGAAGAAAGGTCGGAACTACGAATCTTTTTCACCATTTAAACAGCGGAGTGGAGCATGAACGGCAGAACCAAGTGTTTTTACAGCTGCTGCTTCATTAAAACAAACCACGGGTCTGAGCTCATTTAGTCATGCGTGCACCGCAGAGAGAGGTGGAGACATTAATAAATCAGCATTTTATCATTATCGCTAAAGATACGGTCCTTAGCGGCTAACAAGATGGCTAACGCGTTAGCCGTCTTCTTCCACAGCTGAGACTGACCGTGTCTTTAGCGATACAGCTGATTTAATAATGTCTCCACCTCTCTGTTCACGTTTCTGAGTGGAGGCTGTCGTGTTTTTACACAAGGATTCAATGCGACACTTTGTAGAGCAACTTAGAGAACGTCTTCGTGAACCCGGAAACAACCCCCTGACCCTTTCACAATAAAACCGGATACAGTACACAGAGGCTCACATTTACTGCAGTACTGTGATAAATCTGTTCTTGTTCAGAGGTTTTGCAGACATTGCCTGAACTTGGCACAGTTTGAAACTTGTGCACATTTTGTGGTTTGTTGTTAAAAATTACCAGCACATGCAAATAGTTTAGAGTTGTTACCTGTGACTGTTCTGGGTCAGTAAATTTTATGGCCACTGTTTACACTTTTGTTTTTGTATTTTAAAGGCCTTAAATGTTTTGATTTAACATTTTTTTAAATGTTAAAAGCACAAGAGCACCTTTTTAAGTTTAAATTATTTATTCTTCCTTTTTGCTTGAAGTACTTTTTATTTATGTGTGCAATTGATGGTTAAAATAAAATATTTAAGTTTGTTCAAATTTAGTGTTGACATTTTTTTATCAATTTTGAATCATTTTTTCATTGATTTTGGAGATATCGCGATATATATCGTGTATCGTGATATAGCCAAAAAATATCGCGATATAATATTTTCCTCATATCGCCCAGCCCTAAACCCAACCCTTTTTTTCATGAAACAAACATTAAAAATAAAGAGGTCAGAGAGCTGTCTCACACAGGCAGACTCTCCACCTCTATTAAAACTTTGTCCACTAGAGGGCCCAATGAACCCACAAATGAACATGCTGCTCAGGCTCGCTTCATGTGCAGCGCCTGGGCCACATGCGCACCGTCGCAATGGGTCATGGGAACTGTAGTCCGAGGTTACAGATTACTGTTCCACAGACGCCCCTGGCGATTCAGTGGTGTAATAATGTCAACAATAAGCCAAGATCGAGTCCCAACGATGAAAGAGGAGATTCAGGCACTCTTACAGATAGGTGCAATAAGAATTGTTCCTCAAAAAGACGCAAACTGCGGTTTTTACAGCCGCTATTTTGTTGTTCCGAAGAGGGACGGTGGACTTCGTCCAATTTTGGATCTGAGGCATTTAAATGCACGGCTGAGGTCGTACAAATTCAAAATGTTGACACTGTGTCAGGTAATACATTCTGTACGCCCAGGAGACTGGTGTAAGTCTGTGGATCTGTGCGATGCCTACTTTCATATTCTGATTTTAAACAAACACAGAAAGTTCCTGAGGTTTGCATTCAAGAACATGGTGTTCGAGTATCAGGTCCTCCCTTTTGGGCTCTCCCTGGCTTCACGCGTATTCACAAACTGCCTCGAGGCGGCACTCACGCCAATGAGGAACAAGGGCGTCAGAGTTTTAAATTATCTCGACGACCTCCTCGTGCTGGCGGGGTCACGCCAGCAGGCCAAGGCCCACACAAACCTGCTGATGTTACATCTGCAGACCTTGGGCTTCATAATAAACAAAGACAAAAGTCAGCTGACGCCCAGCCAGACGGTTTGTTTTCTCGATCTTCAAATAGACTTGTTGCATTATCATGCAAAACTGTCAGAGAGGAGACTATCAGATTTTGGCCTGTGCTTGGCTCTGTTTCAGCACAATCAGGTGCTAATGATCAAACACTGTCAGCGGTTTTTGGGCTACATGGCTTCCATGGTCGTCAATATCCCGCTGGGCCGGCTGAGGATGAGAGATTTTCAGCTTTGGTTTCACATGAAGCAAAGACATGCCCCCCACAGCACCAGCAAGTGAGAATTACTCCATCCTACCTTCGTGCGCTGAAGCCGTGGTCAGACACAATGGCTCTCAGCAGGGGAGTTCCCCTAGGCCGAGTCTTGTCAGGCATAGTGGTTATGACAGACGCATCACTAACCAGGTAAGGGGGATCTGCGGGCACGCGTACATACGCAGCCTCTGGTCCTGGCAGCAGTAGGAACTGCACATAAATCAACTAGAAATGTTGGCTGTTTTTCTCTCGCTGAAACATTTCAACAGGCTGAAGATGATTTGTCAGAAAAATGTGTTGATTCGCAGCAACAACACCTGTGTAATCTCATACATAAACAAAGAAGGGGGCACGAAATCCCGGCCCCTCCTTCGTCTGACGAGCAAGCTGCTTCAATGGAGCAGCAAGCACCTCCTGTCACTCAGAGCCACACATGTATCGGGTGAAAAAAATCATGGAGCGGATGCGCTCTCAAGGGGCACGCCGCTGGCATCAGAGTGGCGTCTGCACCCAGAAGTGGTTCGGCAGATATGGCAGAGGTTCAGGAAGGCGAGCATCGATCTGTTTGCCTCAAAACAAAACGCCCACTGTCCTATGTATTACTCCATACTGGACGTGAACGTACCATTAGGCGTGGACGCTCTATGTATTACTCCATACTGGACGTGAACGTACCATTAGGCGTGGACGCTCTGGCCGCCGAGTGGCCAACATCAGTACGTCTTTACACGTTTCCCCCGGTGGCACTGATCCCAATGTCCTTAGAGATGGTGCGCAGGCAGGGCCTCCAGATGATTCTGGTGGCACAGAGGTGGCCCAAACAAGCCTGGTTTGCAGAGATAATATCTCTGCTGGCAGGACAGCCATGGTGCCTGCCTGTACGCAGAGACCTGCTGACTCAGGTCTACGGGTAATTATGGCACCCGAGGCCAGAGCTGTGGAGTCTGTGGGCCTGACCCCTGAAAGGTTAAAATTGATGACCTTTGGCCTCCCTGCTAATGTGATAAACACAATCCAGGGTGCACGAGCAAATTCAACTCAGTCACTTTATGCGTTGAAATGGCGTGTTTTTGAGACCTGGTGCCAGGAGAGGAATGTTATTTCATTCTCCAGCACTATCCTTCAGATCCTCACTTTTCTACAGGACTTGGTAGAGAAAGGTCGGTCCTTCTCTACTATTAAGGTCTATCTGTCTGCCATTTCTGCATGCCATGAAGGATGGGAGGGGACGTCACCAGGCTCCCACCCTCTCATGATCCGGTTCATAAAAAGAGTGCTGCGTTTGAGGCCTCCTAGCAGAACTATAGCACCACAGTGGGACCTGAACCTGGTCTTGGATGCTCTCTGTGACACCCCGTTTGAGCCACTCGAGAGTGTAAATATAGATATCTTATCCTATAAAACAGCTCTCCTCCTGGCTTTATGCTCTGCAAAGCGGGTGGGTGACCTTCATGCCCTTTCAGTGCATCAGATGTGCACACTGTTTGCACCTGATGGCTCTAAAGTGACGTTGCACCCAAATCCGGCCTACGTCTCAAAGGTCCCCTCTCTTTCATATAAGAGTTTCTCTTTTCAGCTCTAAGTAGCTTTTCCTCCACCTCCTGTTGTTACTGTGGAGCAAAAATGCATGAACGTTTTCTGCCCTGTACGTGCTTTGCGCATATATATGGAGAGGATGAAGAACTGGAGAAAAACTAATCAGCTGTTCGTGTGCTTTGCTAAACCGGCTACTGGTACGGCTCTGTCAAGACAACGTCTCTCCCACTGGGTCACAGAGGCTATTTTTAAAACATACAGCAGCAAGGGCAAACAAGCACCCAGTGGGGTGCACGCACACCAGACAAGAGGCCTGGCCACGTCTTGGGCCCTGTTTAAGAGTGTCCCTGTAGCAGAGATATGTTCTGCTGCTAACTGGGCATCTCCTAACACGTTCATTAAATTCTACAGCTTGGATGTCACAACATGTGACGTCACCCAGGCTGTGCTTTCCTCACGAAAAAGTTGAGCGTGCTCTGGCTGTCAGCATAAGGCCTGAACTCTCTCCTTATGCATTTCTGGGGCGGGATTGTATGTTACCATACATTGTTGCACCGTAGTGACCCGACTGAAAGGGAACTGGAGATTATGCACCATAACCAATGTTCCCTGAAGGAGGGGAACAAGGTGCAACACAGGTTAGCCCCTCCAATGCTTTAATAAAAGCTCGGCGAAGTGCTTGCAGATGAAGCAATGAGGCATGCAGCATGCTTTATAGTAAGGGGGTGGAGCCGCCTTACACAAGCAGCAACCTCATTGGCCTTGACAGGCGTGATTGAAAGTGTCTTCACAGGTGAACGCGCGCGGGTGCTATTCGTATACGTTGTTGCACCTTGTTCCCCTCCTTCGGGGAACATTGGTTAAGGTGCATAACCTCCAGCTACTACTGCTACTACAACTAATAATAATACTGCTACTTCTGCTGCTGCTGCAGCAACAACAACAACAACAACAACAACAACAGCAGCAACAACAGCAACAGCAGCAGCAGCAGCAACAGCCACCACCACCGCCACCACTACTACTACTACTACTACTACTAC
>JBBPBX010004781.1:46106-65463 GCA_038048925.1 Garcialebias charrua
ATATATATGTATATATATGTATGTATGTATGTATATATATGTGTGTGTGTGTGCAGTACTATAAAGATCTATGAAAGATGGATAAAGTGGAATTAAGTATTTTACACTTCTTATTCTCTCATTTTGAACAAAATTGTACCTTCCTTCTTTCCCATCATTTATGGTAACAATTTTCTCTGAAATGCTTTGTTGAGGCTTTTTATTCTAATCTCCTCTCTTTATAAAACTAGTCTGTCCTAGCTGGTCAAAAATCTAACGTGCAATGCAAGACAGCTACCTATTCTTTAAATTGTATCAGAATAACCAAAGTAAGCCCCTAATGCAAAGTATTTTACGTTGAAGTAGTTAAAAACTCAGATCCTGGACTTTGAGGCTTTGTAACTGTTTGGTTTCTAAATGCATCAACAAACAAACGGAAAGTAACAAATGAAGAAATAAACCACCCATCCATCTATTATCTTTACACACTTCCTCCTTTCAGTGCCCATGTCTAGCTATCACTGTGCAAGAGGTGGGGGCATCCTGGACAGGTCTCCAGTCCATCACAGGGACACATCGAGACAAACAACAATTTACTCTCTCACTCAGCCTTCACAGTACATGTAATGCTGGCAGATTGTTAATTCCCAAACAGCTGTTGAATCCTCAACAGTCACTTCACACTTGAGCATTTTTCTGCATGAAAGGACTTTATAGTTGCATTAAACCCAACGTGACTCCGTTGTAAATTAAATAAAACTTGTAAAATAGAATCAGATAGCAATCTCATATCAAATACTTAAAATTGTAAACAAAGACTAAACTTTTTTCTTCAGTATTACATAATTCACCACAATTAGGTGGTAGATCACTGGAGGCCAGAGTTAACAAACATTTATGCCACACTTACAGTTCAAAAGCTGAAAAATAGATATTGACTTTAAAATGTACTTTTATAAAACATTTTCTCATTGGAAAAATGTCAACGATTTATCACCTGTTTCTAATGATGTAAAATGAATTGTATAGTGTTGTGATTCAGGAAAAAAAAAATATTTGTCTTTCTGTGCATATAGAGCTTCTAATGAACTATTTCTGCTCACGTCTGTGTTCTGAGTTCATCAGACATCAGCAGCTTCTGGGTCAGACAGTGCAAAGAGTTTGAGCTCTCCTGTATTTTTCCATGAGGTACGCATGAGACACAATGATGTGTAATCAGTGTTTATAAATATGGAGGAGGCTGAGACTTCCGCAACTCACTCGGGGGCTGACTTTTTTTCATGTCTGTAGGCCTATTCTGACGAGTTCCTTTGCAAAGAGAAAATAAAGACAAATATTGTTTCCTCATCTCTTTCTTTTAAAAGAGTATTAATTTCCATAACAGTGTATACATTACTCTAAATAATAATAGCTTGCTCGCCAAAGCTACCGTTGGACTTTGCAGAATCACATTTTGCAGGCTATAAGTAAGCAGAGGATCACAGTGACAAGACAGCTGAATCTTTTTTTTGTACTAGTGTTCAACCAGAAAGAAGACTGACTTCAGTTTTCAGTCAAAGAAATGCCAGACATTCTAGCTTACTTTCTCCCCATTAACATGGCCAACTCTTTCTCTGTCACTTTCCTTCTGTCTCTCTATTTTTAGAAGCAGCTGGGATGAGAGACGACCCACCACTGCGGCGGTGGCAGGCATGAGTGGGCGACGGCATAGCAAGAGTGAGAAATATTGATAGAAAGACAAATAGTTCACAAAGCTGAGCTGAGTAAAAGATCGGAAAGAGGCTGGGAAAAAAGAAAAAAAGAAATCTTAAAAGAGACGATGAACCATCAAACATTTCTTGCAGTGTTGGCAAATGTGAATATTTTCTCATACAAATGATAAATGTTGTTCAATAACCTTAGCGCAGACATGTCCTGTAGATTGAGGAATCATATTTTACATGAAAAGCAGATGAGGCATTCAGAAAAAAAGGAACAGTGCACATGAGAGACAATATAGAGAGATTTACTCTGCAGAGCGACAGGCAGATGAACTAAGAGAGACTGTGGATTCACACAGTAACATGGTTGTCAGTTCGCTCTATATAAATTGAAGCCAGGAGGGCAGGCCACAGCTTGAGCATTTAAAAAGTACTAACCAATCGAGTCATTTCAGTTGACGTGGACTCCTGCCAGTCAATGAAAATGTTTTGTTCTGCTTGCTTGCAGCTGAAAGATATGAAGGAGCTGCTTCTAAAACTTCATTTTAAGTCCAGGTTTACTTAATTGAAAGATTATTTTGAAATCAGTCATAATAAAGTACATTAGGCTTGTTGTGCAAAATCAGCACAAGGTCAACAATGCAATGACACGCTTAAGACAAGCGGAACCGCCTCGACTCGTCAAAAAAAAGAAAGAAAAGAAAACAAGAAATATCAAAGCATGCAGTCAAAATACTAAAAACATACAAAACAAATACTACTAGCATACAAAAAACATATTAAAAATAATATTACTAAAATACTAAACAAACAAGGCACCAAAATTGAAAAAGAAATACATCTACAGTGTGATGTGGTAAGTAGTGAGGTTCTTTCAACATCATGGTTTTGTTCTGTTAGTGGCACGGTCTTGTTAGCAGTGTTAGCAGGTCCAATCTGCAGCTTGATGGTAATAAGGACCACAGCAGCTGCCCTCACAGACCACAGTCCAGAACTGGGTCCGGTAGACAGAGAACTTCCCAGTTCCCTTATCAGTCAGTCCACTCAGTGCAACATATAACTATGGAAATTGCGCCGCCGCACGGTTCACCTGAAGTAATACACTCACGCCTTTTCTAAAGGCAGGTGGGCATCAGCGTCAGCTATGAGGCCCCGCCCTCTTTGCATAAAAGGGACTGACGCCCCACCTTCATTCTCTTTTGCCCTTCACCTCGCTTCACACCTGAACTTCGCAGGACTCTCTGTGACTGGATCCCTCGACTGGAGGTGAGCTCGCTCCCTGCCCTGAGCGTTACAGAGAACTTTCCTGTGAGCACTTGGGTTAGCGGAGGCTAACCCAGTGTCGTCGACTTAACTTTCAAGGTTTTTTCTTCTGCTCTTTTCGCAGCTCAGCTACGAGATGCTAACTGCGCCACGCAGTAGCGTGGTGCAGTTAGCATCTCGTAGCTCCACGACAGCGCGGGAACCACTCCTCGATGAAGTGCTCACTCCCACGGCGGAGCTTGAGGCCCTCGAATTGGAGGACAATGGTCAAGCCGACTGGGGAGGAAATATGGACATGGTGGCTCCCCTGGGGGACTCCACCGTTGAGTTTGACACAAGGGACTTGTTACGAGCAGATGAGCTCTCGCTAACAGCCTCGGGCGAGCTAACTGACGACAAAGCCGTTAACGAGGATGAAGGAGAAAACGAGGACTTATCCCAGATCCCCGTGGCAGGTCAACCAGAGACTGATGTGTCTGTCCTCGCTCTTTTCGAGCTATGTCGCAGGACAACAGACACGTTGCGGATAACTTGGCCAGAACCCCTACCTCGACAACAGGTAACGAGGTTGGCGGGGAATTTCTTCTTTGCCAAGCAGCAGTCGGCCACAAGTCACAGGATACCTATTTTTCCCGACTTCCAAATGGAACTGACTCTCACCTGGGCTGAACCCAAGGCTCCACTGACTTTGCCTCTCTCCCAGTTCCTGGACGTTACCGGAATGGAGGCAGCTGGCATGGCCAACAATCCCCAGATGGAGGATACGTTGGCAGCACATTTAGCCCCCAGAACTTCAGGCTCCAGACCAACTCTGCCTAGCAAGGCCTGCCGTGTGTCGGCCGTCCAGCTCAAAAAGTGTTACCGAGCCCAAGGCCTTGTGGTCCGCGCCATGAACGCTTCAGCTATGATGCAAGCATACTTGGCAGAAAAACTCCAGGAGCTCCAGCAGACCTCCAACAAAAAGCAGGCGGCCGACGTTCTGGAGGAGGCTTGCAAGGCAACAGACTTTGCTCTTCGCCTCATGGGGACAACCGCCATCGCTCAGGGGAGGAGTATGGCCGAGATTGTCATTGCTTAGCGCCATTTGTGGCTAACGCTGACAGACCTGCCAGAGGCCCAGCGGAACCCGTTCCTCCATCATCCCATCGAGCCCACAGGGCTTTTCGACGGTGCTCTTGAAAGGATTCAGAGCAGGCTAGAACAGAGAAGGAAGCCGGCTGAGGCCTTACGTAAGAGCATGCCCAGAAAGCTTTTTGTGCAACCCAGAGATGCTAGTGGACACTGGGGCTCACAGCCTCGTCACCACTCAGCCACACGGTGTCCTCCACAGAAACGGCCAGCGCTCGACGGAGAATAGCGGCCAAAGATGGCCGTAGGGCCGCCCCAGGCTGGCCAGGCCTGGGAAGGCACAGATTTATCCCACGTCAGGCAATCCCACCGAGCTCTTGCTCAGCGAACAGGGACCGGAAGCAGAAGTCGGCCTGATGCAGGGCCGCCTTGCTTTTATTTAGGTGCTCCCACCCACGTGGACAAATGGGAGACCAAACTTTTAAAGCCAGACTTTGTGTGTAAAAAGCCACGTTTATCTGGTGTAAATTATGTGTACACAAAAAATCACTCAAATGTTTGTGTAATAAAGACATGTTCTTTAAGCACAGCAATAAAGTCTTAAAAGCACATAGTGACCTGTATGTCGACTCAAAAAATAATACAACACCTTTTTATGCAAAACGTGTCAGATAAAGGGGGGGGGGCAGCATTCACACATGGTCACCCTGACCCCCATGAGACACGAACAGTCGGGGCAGACAATGAGCCCCCGCTGTGAGCCAGAGGTCTGTCAACATCAGACAGACACTCTGGCTACTACAGAGGGACAGCCAAGTCCGCCGGCGGGCAAGCGAGAGGGAGCCATTCATCCCCCTCCCGTCCCCTTGACACACAATCATCACAGAATATACATGCCTTCCAGATTGAGCACACACGCTGGTGCCTGGAATGCATGCAAACCAAGCACGTGGGTCACGTCCACTGTCACCCTTGGTCTCCGGCTGCAGTTCTACAAGCGGCCACCTCCTTTCACGGGGGTACTGTCGTCTTCCATAAGCCCAGACCGTGGTTATGTCGTAAGAGACGAGATCTCAAACATGATGTAGAAATGAGTGATCAGAGTGGTCCCTGCTCACGATGTAAAAAAGGGCCATTACAACAAGTACTTCCTGGTCCCAAAACGGGATGAGGGCTTGAGGCCCATCTTGGACCTCAGGGGTCTGAACAGAAGAATAAAAACATACAAATTCAGGATGTTAACACTCAGACAAGTCATCCACTCGGTTCGACCGAGAGATTACTTCTGCACATTGGATCTGAAAGACGCTTTCTTCCACGTGAGCATCCTGCCCTACCACAGAAAATATCTCTGCTTTGCCTTCGAGGGCACCACATTCAAGTTTTTGGCAATGCCTTTCGGCCTGAAAACCGTCCCTAGATCATTCACGAAATGCCTGTACGCGGCCCTGACACCGGTGAGGGGTCAAGGGGTCAGAGTTCTCAATTATTTAGACAACCTGCTTATACGTGGCCACAACAGGGTCATGGTTTAGCAGCATGCAGAGAGGGTGATGTCTCACCTGGAATATCTAGGTTTTGTTATAAACCTGGCAAAAAGCAATCTGACCCTATCCCAGATAACCGTATTTCTGGGAGTACAGCTCAACTCCATTTTGTACAGGGCAAGGCTCTCAGAGGCATGGGTTTCATCCCTCCACCTCTGCCTAGCATATTTTCAGCTTGGCCAAAGGGTACCTCTCAAGCTGTGCCAGCATTTCTTGGGCCTATTGGCAGCAGCTATTGTCTGCGTGCCTCTGGCCTTATTAAGAATGCGCCCTCTACAGATATGGATCAACAAAGAAATGCAACCTGCCCCCTCTCAACGATCGAGGGGGATACTGATTGGCCCAGAGTGCATGAAGGCTCTGGAGCCATGGAAGGCCCCCACAGTGTTCAGCAAAGGTGTCACGCTGGGGAGAGTGTTGTCACGAGTCCTGGTCACCACAGAAGCGTCAAAAACAGGGTGGGAAGGTCTCTGCAGAAACCAGTACGCCCAAGGGGTCTGGAAACAGTAGGAGGCCAAGCTCCACATAAATTTCATAAATGGCAGCATGGTGGCACAACTGGCAGAGCTGCTGCCTCTCGGCGAGCAGGTCCCCGGTTCAAATCCTGGTCCGGGGGCCTTTCTGGGTGGAGTTTGCATGTTCCCTCCATGCATGCGTGGATTTTCTCCGGGTGCTCCGGTTTCCTCCCACAGTCCAAAAACATGCATGTTAGGCTGATTGGTAACTCTAAATTGACCCTGGGTGAGAGTGAGACAGGTCCCTCTTGTAAATGAGTCCCCGTGGCTCAACGAGGCTAGCCTGTATAAATAAAGGTTGAATGAATGAATGAATGAAAAAATTTCCTGGATCTCAGAGCAGTGTTATTGTCTCTGAAACACTTTTACAGTAAGGGGCTGGTTGCACAACATGTCCTGATAAAATCAGAAAACAGGACTACAGTCTCCTACATCAACAGAGAAGGCGGGACAAGGTCCCAACCCCTCCTCAGGTTGACACAGAAACTGCTCACGTGGTGCAGCTCCCAAATGTTGTCGCTGAGGGTGACCCACATCCTGGGTGAGCTGAGTCACGGGGCAGATGCCCTCTCAAGAGGGTCCCTCCTCCCCTCGGCCCTCGGAGTGGCGGCTGAACCCACGCATCGTGGACCAGGTCTGGGCACGATACGGGAGGACCGACGTAGATCTGTTTGCTTGCAGCAACAACACGCACTGCACCCTGTATCACTTGATAAGGGAGACAGATGCACCGCTGGGGACAGATGCCCTGACGTACAGCTGGCTAGGGGGGAGGCTGTATTACATGTTTCCACCTATTCCTTTGATTCAGGCGATGCTGGAACGTGTACGCCAGGGGACTCTCTTGCTAATACTGATAGCCCCCAGGTGGCCACAGAAAGCATGGTTCCTAGAGGTGATTTCACTGCTGGAGGGGACACCATGGCAGCTGCCCCCCCCCACACACACACACACACACAGGGACCTGCTGACCCAGGCCCATGGGCAGATCCTACATCCACGCCCAGAACTGTGGCAGCTCTGGGCCTGGCAGCTGAAAGGGACTGATTAATGGCCTCAGGACTGCCTAGTAATGAGGTAAACACAATACAGGGAGTGAGAGCACAGTCTACTCAGCCTCTCTATGCTTGTAAGTGGCGTGTTTTTGAGGTCTGGTGTCTAGAGAGGAATATTATTTCATATTCCTGTGACTTAGTCCAGCTCCTCGCCTTTCTACAGGACCTGCTGGAGAAAGGCTGCTCTTTCTCCACCATTAAGGTATTTTTGTCAGCCATCTCGGCATGCCACGAGGGGTGGGTAGGAAAATCACCTGGTGCCCACCCTCTCATGAAACGATTCATGAAGGGTGTGCTGAGGAAGAAACCTCTGAGCAGGACTTTGGCCCCCCAGTGGGACCTACAATTAGTCCTGAATGCTTTATGTGAGCCTCCATTTGAGCCTCTTAGTAGCATTAAGATATATTTGTTATCTTATAAAACTGCACTGCTCTTAGCTCTGTGCTCAGCAAAACGCGTGGGTGACCTCCACGCATTATCTTTGCATCCAATGTGTACCAGATTTGCCCAAGACAGGTCAAAGTTCACCTTGCGTCCAAACCCCGCATATGTGCCAAAAGTACCAATTTTAAATCCCAAAGTCTGGACTTTGAGCTGTCAACCTTTCCTCCTCCCCCTGTTCTAACTAAAGAACAGAGGCGGCTGAACGCACTCTGCCCTGTTAGGGCCCTGAGCGCCTACATGGAGAGAACCAACAATTGGCGAAAAACAAACCAGTTGTTTGTGTGTTTTGCAACTCCTGCTGCTGGCAGAGCCCTGTCAAAACCGCGCCTCTCGCACTGGGTGACTGAAGCCATTAAGAGGGCATACAGCAGCAAAGGTCAACAGGTGCCCTCTGGGGTACATGCTCACTCAACCCGAGGCCTAGCCATTTCCTGGGCCTTATTCAGAGGTATACCAGTAGCAGATATATGTGCAACTGCTAACTGGACATCATCAAACACGTTTGTGAAACACTACAATTTAGATGTCACTGCATGTGACGTAACTCAGGCTGTTCTCTCTACCACAGAGTAAAGAGCAGCTGGCACCTGTAGTCTAAGGCATAAGTTCTCACAAGCATGCATTTCCAGAGCATTTCCAGGACGTGATTGGATTACGTTCCCATAGTCATATGTTGCACTGAGTGGACTGACTGATAAGGGAACTGAAAGTTATGCACCATAACTCATGTTCCCTGAAGGAAGGGAATGAGGTGCAACACACGTTTGCCCTTTCAATGCCCAAGCTCGGTGAAGTGCACCCTGAGAATGAAGGTGGGGCGTCAGCCCCTTTTATGCAAAGAGGGCGGGGCCTCATTGCTGACGCTGACACCCACCTGCCTTTAGAAAAGGCGTTATTGTATTACTTCAGGTGAATCGCGCGGCGGCGCAATCCCCATAGTCATATGTTGCATCTTGTTCCCTTCCTTCAGGGAACGTGAGTTATGGTGCATAACTTTCAGGTTTCCCTGCTGAACCGAACGAGTCCTTATCACATTTGCAGGCAGAAGGAATTGAGAACAACTCCTAATAATATTAATAATTATTATTTTTATTTTAAAGAGCTATGTGTTGTAATCATTGTATGTTCCCATACAATGGCAAAATTATTCTCTGCATTTAACCCTTCACATGGGATACATATACATGGAGCAGTGGGCAGCTACTGCATGTTGGTGCCCAGGGAGCAATTGGGGATTGGGTCTCTTGCTCAAAGACACCACGACGTGGGAATGGCTGGGGATAAAACCTGGGACTGTCGGGTTCTTAGCTGGCTGCCCTGCCTCTACCCCATCTCAACTCTAATGGATGCTTCATGGGTAATATTCTTTTCTCAGACTGAAAATAAATCCATGGGGCCACATAATGGGAAAAGTCATTGTGGGATGAAATCATGTTACGGTACAGATGAAAGACGAGACCCCCCCCCACACACACACACACACAAATGTAACAGCCATCATGCATTAGAACACAAAATGTACAAGTGTGATGGTTTGTGTGGGTTTTTGGATTTATGTTTTTCTTGTCGTGCAATTTGGTAGTTCAGTTGACCAATGTTCTTCGGTTTGTTCTTGTAACGGCTGCCACTCCTATTATCGTGGTCTGTGTATGGTAGGACCCAGATGCAGGCAGACACGGGGAGCTTAGAGTAAAATAGCACTATTTATTCAAATAAAGCAACAACAAAAAAAGGCTGATATGGCAGCAACAACTTGGAAAAAACTCAGGAAACACAAAAACACAAGGAGCACGAGGAAGAATGAGAAGGAGGACCGAGAAATCTGGCTGGGAGCCATAACGCTGTGGGGTGGTGATCAGAAATAGTTTAAGTAGAGTTGAGAGAGAGTGGAAAGTGACAGCACCTGGGATGATTTCTAATTAGAAGCGGGTGTGAGTGATTACTGAGTGAAGAACTGGTGAAGCTGACAGAGTGAAAGTGAAGAGTGACTGAAACACAGGGAGCTAAACCAAAACACATAATAGGACAGAGAACTAAAAATGTAATTCGCAAGAAGAATTAAACTAGGCAACTCAAAACGATGACACCTATCTGCTCTGCTGCCACTTGTCTTGTGTTTCAAACCCACCTATTGCCACCTACTAATCACCCCCTCCTGTGTATCCTGGATAACTCTTGGTTTTCTTCAGTCATTGTCAGATCCTACTAATAATAATTTCACCATGCTGCCTGTCTGTCTAGTTTGGGTTGATTTAATTAATAAAATGTCTTGGTTTCATTTTGAATCAACCCCCAGAGCATTTCCATTGTGGTTTACATGAAATCCCTATCATGCTCAGATGGAAGAACTATCAAAGCTCTGACTATAACTGACCAAACAAATTGAGTATTTTAGGAGCAAAACATGAAAACTGTAGAGTAAATTAACCACTGATGGAGTGACCCTTCCATCTGACCTTCCAATAATGTATATCAGACCTAATAAAACTAAGGATAATCAACTTGTCCACAACACTAGTGTGAAGGAGTCCTGGAACAGAGCATGAACTCAATGTCATCCATAAAAATGCAGTTATCAGTCATGGCAGCATGTTTCTGTGGGCATGTAGGGTTTGTTTGTCAAAGTTGGCGAACAAGTAAATCTAGGAAAATTGAATAGTGTGAACAATCTCATTGTGATGTGAATGTTTAAAAAAATACCTTAAAGAATACAAATGAGAAACAAATAGTGACATCGGACAAAAGTTGAAAGTTTTGAAATGCACTAGCAAGAGCTGAACTAGACCTATACAGTATTTTCTTTCAAATGTTAATTTGTGAAACCTTGTACTGAATGGATGATTAGTATGGTATTATACAGAGATTGCTTCAGTCTAAATAGTGATCTACATACCCTAAACAACAACACAACACAAAATTCATTGTCTAATCGGGCATACATAGGTAATATGTATTGCAAGCCAAATGCGGCTTGTATTTCAAATAAAAAATATAATCCAAATCATGTTTTTTTTTTTTATCCATTTCATCACCAATTGTGTCTAAAAGCTTTATTTTTTGATAATGATCATTTTCTGGTGATTCTGTCACATGTTTTGAACTCAAACTGATGTCTTGAAATTTGTGTTAGATTCTAATACAAATCACATACCTGCACTTTCACTTTGCTAAATTGTTTTCCTAAAAGAATATTCACTTTTCAAAATGTTAAAGAGCAAGTTAAGATCTCCATTATTGGTATTTGAATAAATTATCAAAATAAAGAACTGTACCTGCTCATGGTGTTCGATGCCCATGCTGATGGTATTGATCAAAATGGCGATCATGATGCCTCGGTTGAAGTACTTGCTTTCTACAATGCCCCACAGCTTCTTCCTCGTTTGGTACCAACATTTCTTCTTAGGACTACAGCCCGAATGGTCCTCGACACTTTTATGTCCTTTCTTTTCCTTCTTTTTACAACCAGACTTCTCATCCTCCCTGTCTGTTTCATCCATGCCCCCCTCTTCAGTTTCATCAGAGGTTACATTACTAACAGGTCCCATGCCATCTCTGAGTGCCAGTGCTGAAGCACACTGAGGGCAGCCATCTGTAGCAGAGGTGGTAGTGAGGGCCATGGGCTCAGCTGTAGAGTTGTAGTCTGATTTATTATGATGAGGACAAGGAGCATCTGGCAATAAAGGAATCAAAGTAATAAATACTGACTAAAACCACGTCTTAAAAATAAAATTAAAAAATACATCTACTTACGAGGCCTTCTCATCAGTCTCCTCTCACGTCCTTCCCTTCCATTGACCTTCCTTTCCCTTTCATCCCCTCCTCGTCTTCCTCTCCCAACACCACGGAAACCACGAGGTTTACCCCGCAAGGTGTAAAAAAGAGCAACAGTTTGTCTCCTTGCCTTGCGGAGGCAGTGGCACACCAGTTGGAAGAGCGCTTCGTAGCAGTCCCCTGGTTCACTGGCAAGTGTGGAGGAGGAAGCACACTGAGCCCGCTGCTCCTCCATCAACTGATGCTCTCGCTGCTTAGTCTCTGAAAACTGGGTTGCAATGACCACGAGGCACAGATTGATCATAAAGAATGATCCGATCTGAGGGAATGGAATAGACATTCAGTATATGAATAAATAAATACTGAATTGAATTAGAGAAAACACGTTTTAAACTTTACACATAAATAATCATCTTGAAAGTTTGCCCAAGGTGCATGTTTAGTTGACAGTAACTCAAATTAACAATTGACTGAAGGTGACAAATAAAACAACTGAAAATGCAACAAGTATATGTCATAANACAGGCCGGTCTCATTGACCATGAGGACTCATTCACAAGTGGAACATGTTCCAGACCGAACATATAAAGTACAGACAACTATAACAATAAACAATAATAACAATAAACTACAGTAAAATGCTGTTAAAATAAGAGTAGTGTACAGTATAAATCAATAAATCAGGGTGCTGTTAAACAGGGAGGAATACTAAAAACAAGAACATATCTGCCTTAATTTTTGCCTTGCCTTTGTCCTGTACCAGTCTAACATACTTTTCTGCCACTCCAGATTTCCTCATGCAATACCACACCTCTTCTCTTGGCACCCTGTCATATGCTTTTTCTAAATCCACAAACACACAATGGAGTTCTTTCTGACCCTCTCTGTACTTCTCTATCAACATCCTCAAAGCAAAGATGGCATCTGTGGTGCTCTTTCTTGGCATGAAACCATACTGCTGCTCACAGATAGTCACCTCTTGTCTAAGTCTTGCTTCCACAACTCTCTCCCAGATCTTCATTGTGTGGCTCATCAACTTAATTCCCCTGTAGTTGCTACAACTCTGTACATCACCCTTGTTCTTAAAAATGGGAACCAGCACACTTCTTCTCCATTCTTCAGGCATTTTCTCACCCTCAAATATTCCATTAAATATTTGAGTCAAAAACCTCACTGCCATCTCTCCAAGACATTTCCAAACCTCCACTGGTATGTCATCAGGTCCTACTGCCTTCCCCTTCTTCATTCTTTTCAGAGCTTTCCAGACTTCACCCTCACTAATCTTTCCCACTTCCTGGTCCACAGTTTCTATGACCTCCACTCCTTCCATCTTCCCGTCACACTCTCCTCACTTGTTAGAACATTACTATTCCTATCTTTAACTAGCCTAACCTGCTGCACATCCTTTCCAGCCTGATCCATCGGTTTCGCCAATCGGTACAAGTCCTTCTCGCCCTCTTTAGTGTCTAGTCTCCCATATAACTCATTGTACGCCCTCTTCTTTGCCTTAACTACTTCCCTCTTTGCTCTATGTCCCATCTCCTTATATTCCTGTCTCCTCTCTTCAGTCCTCTCACTCTCATATTTCTTCTTGGCTAACCTCTTTCTTTGAACTGTGTCCTGCACTTCACTATTCCACCACCAGGTTTCCTTCTCATCCATTCTTTGTCCAGATGACACACCAACTACCTTCCTACCTGTCTCTCTAATTACTGTTGCTGTAGTAGCCCAGTCATTTGGAAGCTCTTTCTTACCACCCAGAGCCTTTAACAGCTCATCTCTGAATTTCTCACAACATTCTTCCTTCAGTTCCACCATTTGGTCTTCTTCTCTGATTTTACTCTTTTTCTCTTCTTCACAACAACAGACATTCTACACACAACCATCCGATGCTGTCTGGCCACGCTCTCCCCACCACAAACTTACAGTCTCCAATCTCCCTCAGGTTTCCTCTTCTACACAGAATGTAATCGACCTGTGTACTCCTTCCTCCACTCTTATAGGTCACTCTATGTTCCTCCCTCTTTTGGAAATAGGTATTGACCATAGCCATTTCCATTCTCTTGGCAAAATCCACCACCATCTGTCCTTCATGGTTTCTTTCCTTGACACCAAACCTACCCATCACTTCCTCATCCCCTCTGTTTCCTTCACCAACATGTCCATTCAGGTCTGCTCCAATCACCACTCTTTCCTCCCTGGGAATACTCTCTATCACTTCATCCAAATCTTTCCAAAATGTATCTTTCTCCTCCCCATCACATCCAACCTGTGGAGCATAACCACTGACGATGTTTAGCAGACCTTCTACTTCTACCTTCAGACACATCACCCTATCTGACACTCTCTTCACCTCTACTACATTCTTTGCCAACTCCTCCTTCAGGACCACCCCTACTCCATTCCTCTTTCTATCCACACCATGGTAAAACAGTTTGAACCCTGCTCCAATACTGCGAGCCTTGCTGCCCTTCCACTTGGTCTCTTGGACACATAAAACATCTACCTTTCTTCTCTGCATCATGTCAGCCAGCTCTCTACCTTTGCCTGTCATTGTCCCTACATTGCGTGTCAACCATAGGCGTAGATCCTGGGGGGGTCGGGGGGGTCCGGACCCCCCCAATCTTGGGGAAATATAGATCTGTCCCCCCCAATAATTCAATAAAGGAAACCGTGTCTTTAAACAATATAAATATAAAAAGGCAAAAAAAGAGAGAAATCCGCCATTATTCTAAGAAAAAAAAAAGGAAATTTTGCCCCCCCCTTCTCTGTTGGCAAATGGTTTAGTCCAATGTTTACAAGGAACAACAAAAGCACCGGAGTCACAGGCTCCGGCGCGGAGCCGCTGGGTGGGAGTGAGCTGCAGCACAAACTATTAACTTCCAGTAAGTAGCTACTTAAAACATAGGTGACAGTGACTGGGAGGAAAAGGTCTTTCACAGTGTTGAAAGACAAGTGTGTCTGTGTCTCATTAGTGGCTGTAGCAACAGCAAAACGCAACGAGGAGCGACACTTCATCAGCTAACACGCTAGCTTCAATGCTAACTGGCTCACAACAGACAGAAGAATGTCAGCGCAGCTTTGAGCAGGATGGATTCACATTCATCATATTTTCAGGTGTGGAGCTCTTGAAAGAAGTAATGATAAAATATGTGAAAGATAATTAATTTAAAAAGAGTAGAGAAGATGTGATGATTAGTTAAAATGATTTTATATGTGTAGCACTTTGTTGCAGCTGTGGTTGTTTTAAAGGGCTTTATAAATAAATTATTATTATAAAAAATGTTGAGGATCAATACTTATGTCACATGATTAATTAAAAAATGTCACTGTTTATTATATTACATTATTGATATTTTGTATCTGCAACTGGAAGATTTTATTCTTAATAGGTTCTTAAAAAATGCTACAGATTTGTTAATAGTAAAAGGCATATTTTGAATGAATGTTACAAACGTGTTCATTTCTACAAAACAGTTAATAAAATATTTATAAAATACAATGAATTTCAAATGTTACAGATTGAGTTTAACATAAAAGAAATAGTGTTTTATGTTTAAATATCAGTTAATAAGTAATCCATTATGCCCCCTTGTTTAGGACTGGAACCAATCTCAGCTGCTTTTGTGTGAAGGCAGGGACACCCAGGACAGGTCACCAGAGACACCCAGGACACGTCTCCAGTCCATCACAGAGACAGACAAAGAGACAAACAACCATCCACACTCCCAGTCAAAGCTAAGAACAATTTACATTTGCACAGAAGAGCCAAAAAATTATTCAAACTGAGGACTCAAGTTCTTGATTGAGAGTTCTAATCACTACTGGTAATTATCAATAATAATTGATCATATTTACCAAGCTAAATCATTGTGTGGAGTCTTTAATAATACAGACCAGATCAGATGTGATCAGGCAGTCATATATTCACATGTATGTAAATGTATTATTATTAATACTATAATTAAAGTTGAACCATGCAAATTTGTTTGGAACGAACAAGTGGAGCGTGAGATCGATAGGCGGATAGGTGCAGCGTCCGCAGTGAAGCGGGCGCTGTACCGGTCTGTCGTGGTGAAGAGAGAGCTGAGTCAAAAGGCAAAGCTCTCAATTTACCGATCGATCTACGTTCCCACCCTCATCTATGGTCATGAGCTTTGGGTTGTGACCGAAAGAACGAGATCTCGGATACAAGCGGCTGAAATGAGTTTTCTCCGCAGGGTGGCTGGACTCTCCCTTAGAGATAGGGTGAGAAGCTCAGTCATCCGGGAGGGACTCGGAGTAGAGCCGCTGCTTCTCCACATCGAGAGGAGCCAGTTGAGGTGGCTCGGGCATCTGGTTAGGATGCCTCCTGGACGCCTCCCTGGTGAGGTGTTCCGGGCATGTCCCACCGGGAGGAGACCCAGAGGAAGACCCAGGACGCGCTGGAGGGACTATGTTTCTCGGCTGGCCTGGGAACGCCTTGGGATTCCCCCGGAGGAGCTGCTCCAAGTGGCTGGGGAGAGGGAAGTCTGGGCCTCCCTACTTAGGCTGCTACCCCCGCGACCCGACCCCGGATAAGCGGAAGAAAATGGATGGATGGATGGAACAAGTGGACCTTTGTGCCTCTTGGTCCCACTGAAGTAGCTCTCAGTCTCAAAAAGTTTGGTGACCCCTGCATTAAAGTATTTCTTCTCCTTGAAAACTGTTTTCTTTTTAAGCTTTAAGATTTTGGGAAGGTGTGGTACCAGATTATCAGTAACCGTGTTTCCATCTATTTTCAATTCGAATTTTGAGCAAATTTTTGAAAATTCGCAAAAATGTAAATAAAAATTAATGCGAGTCAGAAGTGTTTCCATCAACTGGCTTAAAGCGCATCGGCCACGCAAAGCGTCATTACGTCAGACGTCAGCGTCATTACGTCAGACGTCAGCGTTACGCATGTCTACAGTAAACAGGAAGTAGCGGTTGAAAACAGGACCCGACCACACATCTCGTCAAAATGGAGAGAATATTTCAGGAATGTGTTGCTATCGGGCAAGTTGTATTTATTCTGTCATGCCAACTAGTTTTAGCGATGTTACATGTTGTCCGGAGACGAAGTCACGTGACGTGAATGTTCGCTACGGCAGAACTGAGTCGGCAAATCTGTTTCCATCTCTCGTTTTGCGCATCGGCTCTGATTCGAAGAACCCAAAAACCACCTCAAGCGAGCGTATCAACTTTTTTGCAAATTAGAGGAAGTTAATTCGAATCGTGCCGTTTCCATTCAGCTTTTCTGATGCGATACTTCAAAATGCGCATCAAGAAACCTTGATGGAAACACGGCTAGTGACACTGACCACAGCAATCTATGAATACAAGCCAAACAGAAATTTAAACAATATTTAGAGGGGACCTATTTTGCAAAATTCTCATTGAGATTGAACACATTAACTTTTTTATAAGAGTAATGAGTGTCACTATTGTACTGATTAATAGTAGTATTAAGACTACTAAATACATGCCATTTAAATCAATATTATTGCTGATTATTCTGCATAGTATATGCATGCAGTTTGGATAAACTTCCCTCTGTACATTTTGCATTACATTTCACTGTAACTTTGCCGACCCCCCCCAAAATTGCTCTTAAAAAATTTCCCTGTTTATGGTCCCCCCCAATAATGAGATGAAATCTACACCCTTGGTGTCAACCCTCAGTTCTTCACTTTCCTTCTGTCTCCTGACGCGTTTCCCTCCTCGTGGTCTTTGTATACATCTATGTATGTGATATATGTGACTTCTCCTGAAATCTGAACTTGCAAATAAAATATCTGTTAAAAATCTTCTCCTGCCATCGTGCATGGTTCGTCTGAGTAAACTACAGTAGTGAGAGAGATTTCTGCCAACAGTAACTCATTCATTTTTAAGTTTCCAGCTCACAGCACACACGGACAGACACAGGGTATTTCCAGTTACACCTTTTTACTCAGCGACGGTGGTCAACATAGCTTTTCTGTCAAGGCCTCAGAGGTTTGTTACAAAATACCATACCATACCATACCATTGTATTTATAAAGCACTTTAAACAGGAACAAGTCCACACCAAAGTGCTGAACAAACAAACAAGCAACAGGCAACACAGACAATGAAGTACAACACGAAAAACATAAAAACACTGCAGATCAAAATAAAATGATCAAACACCAATCAGCGGGTATTGAAGGCAACAGAATAGTAGTGAGTTTTTAACCTGGATTTGAAAACTGAGAGGGAGGGGCCTGTTTGATGAGCAGCGGTAACTCGTTCCAGAGTCTAGGGCCTGCTACAGAGAAGGCCTTGTCACCTCTGCGCTTAAGACGAGTTAAAAATATTAGTGATCAAACGGCATCATGAAGACCAAGGAACATACCAGAAAGGTCAGGGATACAGTTGTTGATCATTTTAAAGCAGGGTTAGGTTATCAATTAATAACCAAGATTGGAGCATCTCCTGCAGAGATCCACACCAGGTGGGACAATCTGTCCAAAGGAGAGCTATCAGGCATGCACTCCACAAATCTGCAACAAGAAGAAAGTCATTGATGAAAGAAAGAAATCCTGTTTGAAGTTGGTCAAAGGTCATGTGGAAACACAGCAACATGTGGAAGAAACCACTCTGCTCAGATCAGTACACAATTCAACTGTTTGGTCTAAATGAAAATTGAACACACCATCCCCTCTTTGAAACATGGTCTCCTGCCGTGGGATCGCCTTTCTTTGAGACCGCTGTTCAGAGCTGATGGAAAAACTGATCGAGGTAAATACAGATCAGTCCTGGAAGAAAACCTGTTAGAGGCTGTAAAAAAAAAAAAACCTTGAAACTGAGGCAGAGATCAATGTTTCAGCAGGATAACAACTTGAAACATCCAGCCAATGGAGTGGCCCAAAATCAAAGTCCAGATTTAAATCCAAGTGAGAATCTGCAGCAAGACTTAAAAACCACCATTCACAGACTCTTTTGAAACTATCAAAACTGAATTAATTAATATATATATATATAAAGTAGCGTAATGTGTATTGTATTAGAGTTAGAAAAATTAGAAAGAGTTATTCATTTTGTTCTGTTACTTGAAGATTATTTTTGTTTGAACTAATTGTTCGAAAAAAGGGGCAGATATAATACGATTTTTTTCTTCTTTCTGCTACCTTTCATTTTTATATTTTGTATGTTATCGTTTATGTTTATGTTTATTAAATTTGTTCATTTTTTTACAAAAGAAACAATACAAGACAATCTCATAAATGATAGTGTACAAAATATAAAAAAAATGAAAGGTAGCAGAAAGAAGAATACCGTAAATCTTATTATATCTGCCCCTTACTTCCAACAATCAGATTAAACAACAATAATCAACCATGTAAACAATAATAATTTTCAACCAACTTTTTCCAACAATCAGATTAAACAATGATAATCTTCAACCAACAGTACAAAATGACTAACTCTTTCTAATTTCCTAACTAATACAATACACATTACGCTTAATGGATGGATGGATTTATGGATTGTTTTGTATTGTATTTTAAAATGAACAAATTTATAAATAAATAAAAATTCCGACTGAGCTGCAGCCGTCTTTGCAAAGACGAATGGGACAAAATTTTAGTCTTTAAATGTGCAAAGTTGTAGCGACCAACCCCAAAAGAGATTCTATAGAAGTTCGATAAAGTATTGACTCAGGAGGGCTGAATAAAAATGCACTCCACACTTTTCAGGTTTTTATTTACATAACATATCATTTTCCTTCCACTTCACCGGTTTGTGCTTCTTTGTGTGCTGGTTTATCCCATGCAATAAAATTCCATTAAATAATTTAAAGTCTGTGATTGTAAGATGATAAAATGTGGAAAGTCAAAGGGTTATACTGTAAACACTTTTTGAAGGCCCTTTATATTCGGAACAATATTTTTGTAGTTACTGAATCTTTCCAGCAGGGGGCAGAAATTAGTGCTGGATTCAACAAACAGTAGCAGGAATGATGGGACAAGACTATCAGCTATCACCTATCAGTC
>JBBPBX010004782.1:0-27499 GCA_038048925.1 Garcialebias charrua
GATGTTATGGTTTCAGTTTATTTCGGGAAAACGCTTAAACAGCTGACTTTTAGCACATGTAACGTTGCACAGTGTGACACTTCTGGAAGAAGCTCTGATTGACAGAGAGTGTTTATTACATTAGTGTGAAACAATAGCAGGAAATTGCCTCTAAAGCTGCCGTTTTTCAGCCACTTCAATCCGTCTCCGAGCTGATTGACTACCTTCTTCCCCCCCTTCTTCATATAAGAAGCGAAATTCCATCACAAAGGAGAAAAGCGTCCAGATCTTTTTTCCGCTACACTTAAAACGCTCAGATGTGCGACATGAAAAGCAATCTTCAAAAGCTATCTTTATCCCTCTGCAGTTTGAAGTGCAGAAATTAAAGTTGCATATGGATGCCATCGAGACGCGGGCCGCTCGGGGGAGATTAACGACAACATGAGGCATCTGTGCATTCCCAAAAGCATGTGTGTCCTGCTTGCAGCTGACAGGCTCGACACATGTGCGCTGATCAGGCCGCGATAATCTGAAATTGCCTCTTTTCAGAGATCTCTAAATCCCAGCTGGGTGACGGCAAAAAGTCGCTGCGGCGCCGGTCAGCGCTGCAGCAAACACTGAGTAGCAGTCAGCATCAAAACCAAACCGAAATCCGTAAAATTAATCTGAATCATGGCGTTTTTGAGGAATTAATTGATGCTTCGTAGATTAGAAGCATGTTCATTTATCTTTGTAATGGGTTTGTGGGTTTAAATATGCATCAAATAGGAATTTGCTGCTTTTTCTGTTATAATCAGTGGTTTTAGATGAGCATTTGACGATTCAACATTAAACAGTATGAACTCTTCATTGCTGGTGACAGATGGGGACTCAACACTGTTCAGCTCAACTGGCCACTGAAATTTCACCCACATTGAGATTTTTACTTTTTATCAGTTTAATTTGATTAAACGTTTGATTTTGTTGTTTTATCCTAACCTGAATTGTGTAGGTGGCTTAACCAGACAAATAGTCCAGACAAAGGTTTTTTTTTTTTTGTTCAAATCGAGCATCAGAACCAGGAAGAAAGAGGGAGTATATGTGACTTTGGCTGTGCCATGGTGGTCGTTCTGCATGTTTCAGAAACTGCTGATCTACTGGGAACTTCACGTACAATCAGAGGTCCGACTGGTTGGAGATGACAGAAAGGCAACAGTCACTCTTATTGGCTCTAACCGTAATCTGCAGAATACCATCTCTAAATGCACATCACCCTTAAAGAAGATGGGCTACAGCAGCAGAAGACCACACAGGGTGCCACTTCCTGTCTGCTAAAACCAGGAGCCTAACATTGTACAATAGGAGAGTGGAACACTGTTGCCTGGTTGGATGGGTTGAGATTCACTGAAATCAAATGGCCTCTACAGTCAAATCTCAGTCCAATCCAGAACCTTTGGAAAGTGCTGGAAAAGTTTTAAGAGTGATTTGTGACAAAAGGGTGGCAGCAAAAGTCAAAAGAAAAGTTTAAAAGACAGTGGTGAGACCAGCTATGTTGTATGGTCTGGAGACAGAGACATGGAAAGAACTGTAAGTAGCAGAAATGAAGATGTTGAGGCACTCCTTATGAGTGACACGGATGGATAAGATTAGGAATGAGATCATCAAAGGTACAGCACAGGTTGAACAACTGGGAGATAAAGTTAGGGAGGCCAAGCTGAGATGGTTTGGACATGTCCAGAGGAGGGACAGTGGGTATATTGGTAGAAGGATGTTAGAAATGCAGCTGCCAGGAAAAAGACAAAGAGGAGATATATGGATGCAGTTAGAGAGGACATGGAGGTAGTTGGAGTGAGGACAGAGGATGCAGAGGACAGAGAGAGATGGAGGAGGATGACTCGCTGTGGCGACCCCTGAAGAGGGAAAAGCCGGAAGAAGAAGAAGAAGAAGAAGAAGAGGTCTTGTAAATGTTTAAAACTATTGTGTATCTTGGATGTTACCTGTTCTACAGTAGGCATGAAGCAGTTAGCCGGACATCAGCTGGTTATCACAAAAAAGTTGATATTTTTGCCCATTTTATCAGTTACCCAAAAAATCTGATGAATCTCTTGACAACATTTATTATTTTCATAAACTAATTTTTAGGAATCCATTTACTTCACAATGGTCACCACATCTAATCTAATTTAGCAAACACAAAACTGCCTTACCTCAATTATTCCACATAGAACTTGACCTATAATTTAGTGTGTTTGTAGCTGAGAGCTATCCCCAATACATTTTCAGTGCCAACAATTTAAGAATTTTGTTGAAAGGCTTGCTAAGAACTGAATTCAACATTGTCTGTTAGCAAAGTATCTTGTGAAATATGTCAAAGTCAAAGTCAACTTTATTGTCAGAACTGCAATATGTACAGGACATACACAGGATTGAAATTGCGTTTCTCTCAGTCCCTCGGTGCAACAGTAACCATTTAAACACTAAAACACTGAAACATTTAATAAACATAAGCATAAAATAGTAAAAGTGTAACACTGTCCTGAGTTTTTGCATAGTAGTATAAAAGTATGAAAATTTACACCAACACTAAAACTAAAACTAAAACACTAAACATTTAATGAACATAAGCATAAAATGAAATAATAAAAGTGTAATACTGTCCTGAGTTTTTGCATAGTAGTATAAAATATAAAAAGTATATCTATAAAATAAACTGAAGGTTCTAGCATTGACATTTGCAAAGAGTGGCAAAGCAGCATATGAGTTAATGTACACAGTATATGTATGAGGTAGTTGATGTTGGTATAGAGGCAAAGTGGCATATGCAGTAAGGCACATTGGGCATCCTTAAATAAGGCTGGTCAGAGAATACTGTATATGTATCAGCAGTAGTGTAGATATAAAAGTAGTGTAAATGTAAACAGTAGTAATAAATGTAAACAGTAGTAATAAATGTAAACAGTATTAATAAATGTAAACAGTGAATGTAAACAGTAGTATGACTATGGGCAGTGATGTAATACAGACATTAGTGCAAATGAGAAGTAGTGCAAACTGAATGAGCATGATATGTGGCAGTTTTATTGAAACTTTGACAGAATAATCACAGGTGTACATCTACAATTAATAACATTTTTGTGAGCCTGCAGAGTTCAAGATGACTGCCACAGCCAACTGACTTCAGAAAACCCTAAAGTGGCTATAATTCAGTGAGTTTTACAAATACAGTACAGTACTAAGCTAAAATCTGCAGTGATGATAGCTGAAAGTCATCCTGGGGGACATGTCTGTGGAGACCCACAGACGTGTCCCCCAGGACATGATGATGACACAGGGAAGACCAGTGCCACAGACACCCAGTGGCCCCCAAGCCTGGAGCCCCGAGACTCCCGCAACAGGGACAACTGTGCACCCCACCCCCCAAGAGAGAAGCAAAGGAGAGCCCTGGGCGACCCCCAGCAACCACAATGCAGAAGCCCCAGGAGACTACAGTGATGAGCCCACAAGCCTCACCGACAACCCACTACGCCAGAGCAGATCCGGCCATTGACACAGAGCCCCGAGGTCATACCACTCACCAACAGAGTCCCAAAAGAGCCAGGTCTGAAAGTTATCCTAACCTGTACTGAGTGTGGCGTCTTTTGACACTGCATGAGACTGCTCATAAAATTGGCCCAAAACATCTACAACTTTATTTCTCAACAAAAGATCTTCATTTTTGTATCCGGCATGAAAGCTGCAGGTGTAGCCTAATATGTTTCTTCAAGCAAAGCTAGAACTTTAATGGGGTTTGAAGATATTAAAGATCAACATTTAGCATCTACCTTGTATTTCCCTTCCTTTGATGGTTTTATGTATACTTCTGTATGGGGTCCAAGATGGTGTAGAGGTAGAGCAGCCGACCTCGGACCAGAAGCCCATAGGTTCAACTCCCTGCCATGCCCACATGCCGTGGTGTCTCTGAGCAAGACATACAATCCTTAATTGCTCCCTGGGCACTCACATAGCTGCCCACTGCCCCAATGGGTTAAATGCAGATAAGTAATTTTGTCATTGAATGGGAACATACAATGATAACGCATAGCACTTGATTTCAGCATTTAGCTTATTATCTTTAAAGAAATATTTCCTTCGGCCTCAAATGTTCTGACGTAAATCCACAAACTGAAGGTGCACAATGGGATTTATTAGGAGCTATTTCACAATTAAATATACAACAGGAAAAGGGGAGAAGGCTTACAAAATTCACCTCTTTAGCAGTATAAACAGTTTTTTTTGTCTAAACTGTGTACACAGCTCCAACAGTTCAGCTGGAGACCCTCAGGTCTGAGCTCACCAACATGGCAAACAGCATCCATGCACATATCACTCACAGGAGCCCAAAGTAAATACAGCTCAGCCCTTCTTCCAAGGTAACAATGGAGGTTGTGTACGATGTGATGGAATGCAACCACGCCATTAAACGCGAGTTCAAATATTTATATTTCTCTTTGGTGTAAATATAACAAAGTTTCACAGTTCTGGCATTGTTTGGATGAATAAGGAATGCGTTTGTTATAAATGAGAGCTCGGTGACAGGTGGCCACGCACAAGTGAAGAGCTTCGAGGCCTGAAGGTAAACAGAGGGCCGTAACAATACGAATGTTTGGGAGCAGAGTTGCGGACCACTGCCGAACTTTTTTTAAATTATTATTAACCTCAGTCCGGCTGTGAGGACTTCAACCGCATACCAAGAGACAGATTCAACACGTTTGCTTTTCCCTTCGTATACATGTTGATCTAAACTTCAGCAAAAGGATAAACGTCAGAGACAACAGTGAGATACAGGTCCATTTATAACCTTTACATATTTTAGTTTAGATGTTTCCCTCACAAATTATGCTGCTAGGTATTCTCTTCTTTCCACTGCAAGACAAGACCACGTCTGAACGGGAAAATGTTCCTTTCCGGAAAATTGGGGCAACAAACTTTGTTGAGTCGTCGTCGCGAACGGAAAGAGGTGGAATGCCTCCTTCAAGATGGAGGGGAGTCTATGCCTCAGGTGGAGGAGTTAAAGTATCTGGGTGTCTTGTTCATGAGTGATAGTAGAATGGAGTGAAAGGTGGATCAATGGATCCGGGCCTTGTCATCAGTAATGAGGGCATTGCTTCGTCCAGTCATGGTGAAGAAAGAGTTGAGTCGAAAGGTAAAGCTCTCCATATACTGATCGAGATCCTAGATAAAAGTGGCAAAAATGAGCTTCCTTTGTTGGGTGGCCAGGCTTAGCGCTAAAGACGGTGAGGAGCTCCAGTATGCAAGGGGAACTTGGAGTTATGCAATGAAAGTAGTCAGCTGAGGTGGTTTGGACATGTGAACGCCTGCCTTTAGTGGTTTTCCAGGTACAGCCCTCTCATAGGAGACCCAGAACCTGCTGGAGTGACTGAGTATCTTCTCTGTTCTGGAAACGCCTCAAGGTCCCCCAGAATGAGCTGAAAAGTGTTGCAGGGGAGATGGGTGTCTGGGTTTCTCTACTGGACCTGTTGCCTCCATGACCCGGCTACATCTGTATGTAGAAGTGTAGAAGATAGAAGTGGAGAGTCTTTAAAGACCGTGTAAAGTGAAATTAAATGTGTGTTTTGAGTTTGTCACACGGCATAAATATGTGTTATTAATCACCCATATAAATCTGACTGATTAAAAACATTGTTTTCCTTATAAAATTAAGTCTCAAAAATAATGAAAAAACATAATTGTGCCCTGGTCTGAAACGCTGGGGGCGTGTCAGCGCGTGGGCGTGGTTTCAGCGCAGTACTGCCCCCGTGTCCTGCACCCTGAAGATGTTCGCGAAGGCTGGCAGCCTAATAGGAGTTCTCCAGCCCTACTCATTTGAACCTCCAGATAAAAATATAGGAAACCAAAGAGGTCAGTGAAAAGCAATTGTCAGCAAAATATTCGTCAAACTTTTTATTTTCTTAGAATGTGAGCACACAATGTGAAATCACACAGATACATAACAGCAGCTGTGCGCGGGGGACGTGAGGTCCACTCTGTTTGTCAGTGGCTGCGCGCCTGCCCCGGTCAAGCTGCGCGGAGACTCGGCTGAGCGCGGACCGACCCGGGACAACCAGGGAGGCCTGTCCGTGGCGTGTCGCTGGGACTCTGGAGGGGAAGTGTGCGGGAAAAAAGCTAAATTGTCTGAGGTGAAACTTTCTGCTGCCCGCCCGGTCCGGACCGGCCCGGTACGTCAGCAGCAGAGATCAAGTAAATAAAATAAATAAAATAAAGTCACCAAGCGGGTGCCCTGACCATTGCGACATCCAGGGAAGATGCAGGAACGAGGCATAATTGATTAGCTAGCTAACAATGAACAAAATATCTATGCTATTGCTATCTGATGCTATCTGCGATTCGCGAGTGAATGGCTCCACCGATGCGAAGAACGAATTTATACGGCTGGAGCTGCAGGGGGTGGGGCTTTAGACCGCGTGACGAAACACGGTCACATTTAAACCACGCCTAAAAAATCCTGAAGCAGACATATCTTTAAACAAAGTTTGATCTATAACTCCAAAATTAATTGAGCTACAATTTTGAGACTTTTTACTCATTTACAAGATTACAATTATGACATGTATAATGTTTATTGAAGAGAATGTTGAAATTCACTTTACACGGTCTTTAAAGGTGTCTCTTCTTTTAGCTTTTAGTTACAGTTTTTCTGGTTTTGTATTTTAGCAACTTTTCAGCTAAATTAAGCTTTTAGCTACTCTTTTACTTATTTAGCCTCTTTTTTACCCATTTGTATATTTTAGCATTTGCCTTCGGTTCAACTAATTTTATTTTTTTAACAAAAGTTTCACCTATTTTATCTTTAATCTACTTTTATGCTTACAGTAGTCCCTTGTTTTTTGCGGGAGATCCATAACCTGAAGCCCCGCGATAAGAGAAAACCCGTGAAGTATAGGAATAGTAGTACAAGTAGTAAATTCTATTTTAAACCCTTCCCACTCTCTTGCAATATTCTAAACAATGTTTCTACACTCTAAACACTCTAAAAGAGCACAGCACATCATGATTTCAGTTCTCTGCCACGGCTGTGTACGGAGATTGACAGAGGAGGAGGAGCTGCAGGAGGAAGTTTCTCCTGCAGTGTGGGCTGCACACAGGTGCAGCAGGTGGTAATTTAAAATAATTTATTTTGAATAAAAATTCCAGGCCGTTTGTGTGGCTCATCCATCAATCAGCCAATTGTGTGTCATGTTCAATCTTATTCTGAAAAACTGCGATAGAGCAAGTCTGCGATAAACAAATGACAAAGTAGCAAGGGACTATTTTACGGTTATGGCTATGCATTATGTTAGCGTTTGGCTGCAATTTTTCTTATTTTTTAGCTTTTATTTTGTTATAGTTGCAGCTAATTTTGGCTTTTACAAATTGTTTTACTTTTTTAAACTATTACCTACTGTTTTACTTTTAATTTTTGGCTATGATTCAGCTAATTTGAGCATTTAACTAAGGTTTAAGATACATTTACTGTATTTTTTAGTCATTGTTTTAGTAACTTTAGCTTGTGTTCCGATTGTTTTGACTTTATCAATCAGTTAACAGATTAATTTTTCATTTAATTTCAGCTGAGTCAGTTGACAACCAGCATTCACATCGGTTTTTTCACTTAACATCTCATTTTTCTAGTTATTTTTGTGTCTCCAACAGCAGAAGAATCACTTTTGTTAAGCATCAGTTTCTTTCAATCGTAAAAACAAAAATCAATCAATCAATCAAATCCGTCTTGCCGCTGACTGATAGTGGAAAAAGATCCAGTAAGATTTGTGACCGGATAACCGGCCTTCATAAATATAGGTTGGTAAACATGAAGTGAGTGGGGTTAGAGGAAAACCCAGCAACATTAGCAGGAGCTCATTTGTAATGCAAAACTTTAATACTCCTGACTGAAGGGCCTGACATGCTGAGGTGTAATGTCAGCTATCGATTGATCGGCGGTCGGGTGTCTCGGTGTCAGGCCCCATTGACATTCTCTCATCTTACGTTGGAGGGAACTTGTTATATCTGTTTACGGCCACACGTTTGTGCCAGGAACTCCTCGTCTCAACGGCGGCTCGCTGCTTCTTTCTGGGAAGAAATCGTAACAGATCTTGCAGCGTGTTAGCCGTGCCTCAGGCTGTTAACTGTAAGTGCAAAGACGATTGATCACCCTCCTGCCCCTCGGTGACACACTTTCCAACTGAAAACCGGAGAACTCGCTCAGGACCGGCTTTTCATTTTCTACAAATTAAAATAGTTTGGTAGGTATACGGAACCCTGACAATGCCAATGAACGCTTTCGAACAGTTGAAAAAGTTTAAATGAAACTTAAATATGGGCAAAGAAGTTTTCTGTCCCAATGACGTTGAGAACTTTTTTTTGTATTTCACTGTCTTTCTGTAATACAAATCATCATAATGCACAACAACAAAAAATGTCAAGTATTTACTTGAAATATTAACAAAATGGCAAATACGACATATTTTACAAAATACATCCAAATTTTTAAAGTTCTGACAACTTTTTAGTCGAAACAAATTAATTGGTTAACAAATATGTGTTTTAATTTTTTTTTTCAGTTTTAAGATTCCAGTTGTATCTTTTAAATAATTTTTTATGCCATATTGTTGTTGTTTTTTAGCCTTTTTTTTTGTTGCTTTTGCTGCTTTATGATCTTTTTAAAAATTTTATAGCAAAATAAAAAAAATCTAAATTGCTTTTTATTAATTAACGTTTTTTATTTTATTTTTACTTTTCTCTCTTCAGGGGTCGCCACAGCGAGTCATCCTCCTTCATCTCACTCTGTCCTCACTCCAACTACCTTCATGTTCTCTCTAACTGCATCCATATATCTCCTCTTTGTCTTTTTCCTGGCAGCTGCATTTCTAACATCCTTCTACCAATATACCCACTGTCCCTCCTCTGGACATGTCCAAACCATCTCAGTCTGGCCTCCCTAACTTTATCTCCCAGTTGTTTAACATGTGCTGTACCTCTGATGATCTCATTCCTGATCTTATCCATCCTTGTCACTCCTAAGGAGAACCTCAGCATCTTCATTTCTGCCACTTCCAGTTCTTTCTCCTGTCTTTTTGTCAATGACACTGTCTCCAGACCATACAACATAGCTGGTCTCACCACTGTCTTGTAAACTTTTCCTTTGACCTTTGCTGACACCTTTTTGTCACAAATCACTCCTGAAACTTTTCTCCATCCACTCCATCCTGCCTGGACTCTCTTCTTCACTTCTTTCCCACATTCCCCATTTTCCTGGACAGTGGACCCCAAGTACTTGAAGTCCTGCACCTTTGTGACCTCTGATCCTTGTAGCCTCACTGTTCCACCAGACTCCTCCCTCTCATTCACACACATGTACTCTGTCTTACTACGGCTGACTTTCATTCTTCTTCTTTCAAGTGATTACCTCCACCTCTCCAAGTTCTCTTCCACTTGTTCCCTGTTCTCACCACAGATCACAATGTCATCTGCAAACATCATCGTCCACGGGGATTCCTGCCTGACCTCATCTATTAGACGGTGCATCAACAGATCAAACAAGAAGGGGCTCAGAGCCGATCCTTGATGCAATCCCACCTCCACCTTGAAACTATCTCTCACTCCTACAGCACATCTCACCACTGTCCTGCTGTCCTCATACATGTCCTGTACCAGTCTAACATACGTCTCCGCCACTCCAGATTTCCTCATGCAATACCACACTTCCTCCCTCAGCACTGTCATATGTTTTTTCAAAATCCACAAAAAACACAACGTTTTTTTTCTGATCCTCTCTGTACTTTTCCATCAGCATCCTCAGCCAAGGAAACCAAGGTTTCCTTATCATCCATTATCTGTCCAGATGACACACCAAGTACCTTCCTGCCTGTCTCTCTAATTACTGTTGCTGTAGTAGCCCAGTCAGTCAGAAGCTCTTTCTTATCACCCAGAGCATTTAACAGCTCCTCTTTGAATTTCTCACAACGTTCTTCTTTTCTCAGCTTCCACCATTTGGTCTTCTTCTCTGTTTTTTTCTCTTCTTCACAACAACAGTCATTCTACACACAACCATCCAATGCTGTCTGGCCATGCTCTCCCTTGCAGCAACCTTACAGTCTCCAATCTCTCTCATGTTTCCTCTTCTACACTGAATGTAGTGGACCTGCAAACTCCTTCCTCCACTCTTATATGTCACTCTATGTTCCTCCTTCTTAAGGAAATAAATGTTGATTACAGTCATTTCCATTCTCTTGGCAAAATCCACGACCACCTGTCCTTCCTGGTTTCTTTCCTTGACACCAAACCTACCCATCACTTCCTCATCCCCTCTGTTTCTTTCACCATCATGTCCATTCAGGTCTGCTCCAATCACCACTCTTTCCTTCTTGGGAATACTGTACTCTCTATCACTTCATCCAGATCCTTCCAAAATGTATCTTTCTCCTCCCCATCACATCCAACCTGTGGAGCATAACCACTGACAACATTTAGCATCAGACCTTCTACCTCTACCTTCAGATCACCCTATCTGACACTCTCTTCACCTCTACTACATTATTTGCCAACTCCTCCTTCAGGACCACCCCTACTCCATTTTTCTTTCTATCCACACCATGGTAAAACAGTTTGAACCCTGCTCCATTGCTGCAAGCCTTGCTGGCCTTCCACTTTGTCTCTTGGACACATAAAACATCTACCTTTCTTCTCTGCATCATGTCAGCCAGCTCTCCACCTTTCCCTACAATTAGGGTTGCAACCCTCAGTCCTACATTTTTAACTTTCCTCTTCTCCTTCTGTGTCCTGTAGCATAATTTCCACTAGCACCCTATTTGTCAACAGCACCGATGGCAGTCGTTGTTAATTCGGGCCTTGACTGGTCCAATATGGTGTCACTTAGAGAATTTTGCTTATTAGGTTTGCCAAAAGTGCTTTACGTCGGATGCCTTTCCTGGCACGAACCCTCACCATTTACTTGGACTTGGGATTGGCACAAGAGATACACTGGCTTGTGCTCAATAGTGGCTTGATTGTTTATTTAAACTGGTGCTTGAAAGTTTGTGAACCTTTAGAATTGTCTATATTTCTGCATAAATATGACATAAAACATTAACAGATTTTCACACGTCCTAAAATTAGATAAAGAGAACCCAGCTAAACAAATAGGACAAAATATTATATTTGTTCATTTATCTATTGAGGAAAATGATCCAGTATTACGTGTTTGTGAATGGTAAAAATATGCAAACTTTTACTTTCAGCACCTGGTGTGACCACACTGTGCAGCAATAACTGCAACTACAGTAAATGTTTTCAGTAACTGTTGATCAGTCCTGTTCATTAGCATGGGGGAACTTTAGTCCATTCCCCCATACAGAACATCTTCATCTCTGGGATGTTGGTGGTTTCCTCACATTAACAGCTGCTTCAGGTCCTTCCACAACATCTGCATTGGAATAAGGTCAGGACTTTGACTTGGCCATTCAAAAACATGAACTTTATTCTTCTTTGACCATTCTTTACATGGTCATAATGTGTACATGGTACATAATGTGTACATGGTACATAATCTCGTTTTCATCTCATGTACCACATGCGGTGCAAATGACAATAAAGACTCTCTCTCTCTCTCTTTGGTAGAAACACTTGTGTGTTTAGAGTCATTGTCCTACGACTCACCTTCTCTTGAGGTTCAGTTCATGGACAGATGTTCTGACCTTTTCCTTTAGAATCCTCTGATATACGATAATTCAGAATTCATTGTTCCATCAATGATAGCAAGCTGTTCTAACCCAGATTCAGCAAAACAGGCCTAAACCATGAAACTTCACCACCATGTTTCACAGATGGGATAAAGTTCCTATGCAGGAATGCAGAGTTTTCCTTTCTCCAAACATTCTACTTTAGTCTCATCCGTCCACAAAACATTCTTCCAACAGTCTTCTGGCTCTTCCATGTGCTCTTTAGCAAACTGCAGATGAGCAGCCATGTTCTTTTTGGAGAGCAGTGGCTTCCTCCTTCAACACCATTGTTGTTCAGTGTTCTCCTGATGGTGGACTCATGAACATCAATGTGAGAGAGGCCTTCAGTTAAACGTTACCCTGGGCTCCTTTATGCCCTTGCTGACTGTTCCACACCTTGCTCTTGGAGTGATCTTTGTTGGTCCACCGCTCCTGGTAACAATGGTCTTGAATTTATGCACAATCTGTCTGACTGTGGATTGGTGGAGTCCAAACTCTTTACAGATGTTTTGTTACTTTTTCCAGCCTGATGAGCATCAACAACTCTGTTTCTGAGCTCCTCAGAAATCTCCTTTTTTCCTGACATGATAAACTTCCACAAACATGTTGTGAAGATCAGACTTTGATAGATCCTGTTCATTAAAAACTCACTACTACTCCATTGCTTTCAATGCCAGCTGATTTGTATTGGATCGTTTGATTTATGATCTGCAAAGTTTTTATGTTTTTCGTGTTGTACTTCATTGTCTGTGTTGCCTGTTGCGTGTTTGTTTGTCCAGCACTTTGGTGTGGACTTGTTCCTGTTTAAAGTGCTTTATAAATAAAATGGTATGGTATGGTATGGTATGGTATGGTATGGTATGGTATTAAATCAAACAGGGTGACCACTCACACCTGATCATCATCATTGATTGAAAACTAGGGATGGGGCAGATCCGATCCAGTATCGGTATCGGTATCCGATACCAGCATTATTTAAGTATCGGGTATCGGATCAAACCTGCCGATACTTTTCCGATCCAGCTTCAAAGAGCACTTGTGTTCAATCACAATCTGTGACTGCCCTTTTTAACATTGTGTGAGATAAACCCAATGAAGACACTCTTAAGCCTTACAATAAGGGGGTTCCCTATTGTAAGGCTTAAGAGTGTCTTCATTGGGTTTATCTCACACAATGTTAAAATGAATAGTTTGGGTGCAAAAGTTTCATTATACAGAGTCAAATACCTGAACAGTATCGGATCGGGAAAGTATCGGTATCGGCCGATACTGAGTTAATAAGTATCGGTATCGGATCGGAAGTGAGAAATGTGGATCGGTGCATCCCTATTGAAAACACCTGACTCTAATTTCACCTTCAAATATACTTATCCCAGAGGTTCTCATACTTTTACCACTCACAAATACATTATGTAATATTGCATCATTTTCCTCAATAAATAAATGACCAAGTATAATAGGTGAAGGTATAATAGTGTTGTTGTTTTGTTGTGTGTCAGGTTGCTATTTTCAAAGTTTGACCAGAACTTCTACAACTCCTATTTTAAACCGTTGCATGAAAAGCTGTGGGTGATATGCATTCCTTCAAAGAAAGCTAGGCCTTTACTTTTAGTTTAAATTTAATAATTCCATTTTAGTGTTTCCACTTTTACAGTCGTGCATGGCCTGTGTTTTATTTTGAGGGGCTGTCCTTGATTTGTTTTTCTCCCTTCAGGGACACCGTAGTTCTCCCTTTCAGCCCTTGGTGTGTACTTCCTGTCAAAAGTGGAACACCAAAACTGCCTGTGCAACCCTTCATCATCTTCTTCCTCGTCTTCCTCTCCAAGCGCTGGCCTGCAGTCATCACATCTCCAGAGCTCGGTCCGTGCACGTGTGCACGCCTGCCTGCGCCACGTATATATGTTCCCAAACACCCGGTGCAAGCATGTGCTGTTAGGTGACAAGTCACCGCAGAGGCCTGGCCCACCCTCCAGCTCCTACATTTCTATAAAAAAGGGAGGTGTGTTCCCCCCACCACCCCTTCAGTCCATCGCTCTTAGCAGGAGTTATTGATTGTGACGTGCGCTTGCAGTGCACCTTCCCAGTCGCCTGTCAGACAGATGCATGCTGGCAGGTCTGGTCCCCCTACCCGCCTTTGACAGCTCCCGTTGTAGGGGTGCCAGTGGGGGGGCAAAGCAGAGAGATAAAGGCAGCTCGACCCCCCGCCCCCTCCCAATCACCCTGCTCTGGTTTGTTTTCCAGTTGCTACAAGGTGAGTTCAGCTGCCTGTGCGCGTTAGCCTTCGTTTGATGACACTCAGGTTTGTCACTGTGGATCTTTTCACCCCGAACAGCCCCTCAGGAGGAGAACGAACCATTTCTGCTTTACACGTTTAGTACAGCCCACCCCCCACCTCATATAACAACCAAACAGCCCCCACCACCACCACACACCTTGTTTAATGCCAGCACCTCCAGACGGCGTGTCCTTTGTCGGCTCAGACAGGTAATGAGTTAGCTCGAGGGAAGCCGGCATGACTGCACGCGTGTGAGAGTGTGAAATTACCTGACAAGGCTTTCATCAGCGCAAGGTGGTCTCCCCCACCACCATCCCCCCCGCGCCGCCTGTGTGTTGGAGGCCGTGAGATTTCTGCATGCATGTTCACACACAGACAGGAGGGGACACAACATATGGCTTTTGGTGAACACTTTACCTCAAACAGCCGCCTAATGGCAACTCATGGTCCCATTCACATCAGAATAACTCTGATGGTCGCTGCTAGCACAAAAGCACAGCGCGTTCCTCGGTGGGATGCGAATCACACAATACTTTTCAGGCCACAGTTTTAGACTATGGAGAAAATCTTATGAAGAAAAGTTTCAGATCCATAGATTGGGTTAAAGCTGCATTCATAAATAACATATTTAAAAAATTACTATGGAAAATTATCGAAAATTACTGTGGGAAAAAATAACTGTGGAAAAAATAATTGTGATGCCACTTGATAGTTGACATGTGCTGCTGATTATCCATTATGCTGATCTGCTGCTGATTTATTTAATGCTGCTGTGTTCATTAGTCCCCATCTGCTCACACAGACTCATGTTCGTGCTGCTGTTGTTTGGCGCATTGTTTTTGTACCATTTGTGATTAGTGTATTCTTAGTTTAGTGTATTAGTGTATTCTTAGTAGTGTATTAGTGTATTCTTAGTTTAGTGTATTAGTATTCTTAGTTTAGTACTTGGTGTATTCTTAGTTTAGCCCATTTAGCCCCACTGGCAACAATTGTTGCCAAAGTGTATCACTGTCATTTTCCACTCAGTAAAAAAATCTGAAATGTATTAATGCAACATTTTCCACCTATAAACTAGTAGACAACGTAGACAAAGGTTTTGATTTAATAAAATGTTTCCAAGTGCTTCCTGTTGCATGATATCACATGCTTCCTGGGCCATCCGGCTGAAGACATGGAATATGCAAATCCATCCATCCATCCATTTTCTTCCGCTTATCCGGGGTCGGGTCGCGGGGGTAGCAGCCTAAGTAGGGAGGCCCAGACTTCCCTCTCCCCAGCCACTTGGAGCAGCTCCTCTGGGGGAATCCCAAGGCGTTCCCAGGCCAGCCGAGAAACATAGTCCCTCCAGCGTATCCTGGGTCTTCCTCTGGGTCTCCTCCCGGTGGGACATGCCCGGAACACCTCACCAGGGAGGCGTCCAGGAGGCATCCTAACCAGATGCCCGAGCCACCTCAACTGGCTCCTCTCGATGTGGAGAAGCAGCGGCTCTACTCCGAGTCCCTCCCGGATGACTGAGCTTCTCACCCTATCTCTAAGGGAGAGTCCAGCCACCCTGCGGAGAAAACTCATTTCAGCCGCTTGTATCCGAGATCTTGTTCTTTCGGTCATAACCCAAAGCTCATGACCATAGATGAGGGTGGGAACGTAGATCGATCGGTAAATTGAGAGCTTTGCCTTTTGACTCAGCTCTCTCTTCACCACGACAGACCGGTACAGCGCCCGCTTCACTGCGGACGCTGCACCTATCCGCCTATCGATCTCACGCTCCAGTTTTCCCTCATTCGTGAACAAGATCCCGAGATACTTAAACTCCTCCACTTGGGGCAGGACCTCCTCCCCGACCCGGAGAGGGCACGCTACCCTTTTCCGGCTCAAGACCATGGCCTCGGATTTGGAGGAACTGATCCTCATCCCGGCCGCATCGCATTCAGCTGCAAACCGCTCCAGTGAAAGCTGTAGATCACGAGCTGATGAAGCCAATAGGACCACATCATCTGCAAAAAACAGAGAAGCGATTCTAAGGCCACCAAAACGGATCCTCTCAACACCTTGGCTGCGCCTAGAAATTCTGTCCATAAAAGTTATAAACAGAATCGGTGACAAAGGGCAACCTTGGCGGAGTCCAACTCTCACCGGAAACGAGCCTGACTTACTGCCGGCAATGCGGACCAAGCTCTGACACCGGTCGTACAGGGACCTAACAGCCCATATCAATGGGCCTGGTACCCCATACTCCCGGAGTACCCGCCACAGAACCCCCCGAGGGACGCGGTCGAATGCCTTTTCCAAGTCTACAAAGCACATGTAAACTGGTTGGGCAAACTCCCACGCACCCTCCAGGACCCTGTTGAGGGTGTAGAGCTGGTCTAGTGTTCCACGACCAGGACGAAAACCACACTGCTCCTCCTGAATCCGAGGTTCGACTATCCGACGGACCCTCCTCTCCAGAACCCCTGAATAGACCTTACCAGGGAGGCTTAAGAGTGTGATCCCTCTATAGTTGGAACACACCCTACGGTCCCCCTTTTTGAATAGGGGAACCACCACCCCAGTCTGCCAATCCAAGGGAACTGCCCCCGATGTCCACGCGATATTGCAGAGTCGCGTAAGCCAACACAACCCCACAACATCCAGAGCCCTAAGGAACTCAGGACGAATCTCATCCACCCCCGGAGCCTTGCCACCGCGGAGCTTTTTAACCACCTCGGCGACCTCCGCACCAGAGATTGGAGAGCCCGATCCAAAGTCCCCAGGCTCCGCTTCCTCAGTGGAAGACGTGCCAGTAGGATTGAGGAGGTCTTCGAAGTATTCCGCCCACCGACTCACAACATCCCGAGTTGAGGTCAACAGCACGCCATCCCCACCATAAATGGTGTTGGTCGCGTACCGCTTTCCCCCCCTGAGACGCCGGATGGTGGACCAGAATCGCCTCGAAGCCGTACGGAAGTCATTCTCCATGGCCTCTCCGAACTCCTCCCACGCCCGAGTTTTTGCCTCAGCAACCACCCGAGCCGCATGCCGCTTGGACTGCCGGTACCTATCTGCTGCTTCCGGGGTCCCACAGGCCAAAAAGGCCCAATAGGACTCCTTCTTCAGCTTGACAGCATCCCTCACCGCCGGTGTCCACCACCGGGTTCGAGGGTTGCCACCACGACAGGCACCAACAACCTTGCGGCCACAACTCCGATAAGCTGCCTCGACAATAGAGGCGCGAAACATGGCCCACTCGGGCTCAATGTCCCCCGCCTCCCTCGGAACGTGTTCAAAGCTCTCCCGGAGGTGGGAGTTAAAGCTCCGTCTTACGGGAGACTCTGCCAGACGTTCCCAGCAGACCCTCACAATACGTTTGGGTCTGCCAGGTCTGACCGGCATCCTCCCCCACCATCGGAGCCAACTCACCACCAGGTAGTGGTCAGTTGACAGCTCCGCCCCTCTCTTCACCCGAGTGTCCAGGACATGCGGCCGCAGATCAGATGAGACGACAACAAAGTCGATCATTGAACTACGACCTAGGGTGTCCTGGTGCCAAGAGCACATATGGACACCCTTATGCCTGAACATGGTGTTCGTTATGGACAATCCATGACGAGCACAGAAGTCCAACAACAGAACACCACTCGGGTTCAGATCAGGGGGGCCGTTCCTCCCAACCACACCCCTCCAGGTCTCACTGTCATTGCCCACGTGAGCGTTGAAGTCCCCCAGCAGAACAAGGGAGTCCCCAGGAGGCGCACCCTCCAATACCCCCTCCAAGGACTCCAAAAAGGGTGGGTAATCTGCGCTGCCGTTCGGCGCATAGGCACAAATATGCAAATCGTCCTGGAAAAGGGTAATTTTCATAACATTTCTTATGGTTTCCCCCCATACTTTTTTATAATCATTTAATCTTTCAAGTCTCTACTGTAACACTCTCCACAAAAATTGTACCTAGGATAAATATTTTTTTGTTCATGGGCGTCTTTTTGTAAGTGGCAACAAAAGTTGCCAATGGGCACATAGCTTGTCGCTAACTACAGGAAAACACTGTCTGCAGGATTGCACCTAATTTTCTTATTTCAAATTGTAAAATGATGTGCAATGTCTTATTTTAGTCTTCTAAGGATACTCTTCCTAGCAAAATAAATTATGTAGTCAAGGCCTGTGTGTCTAAGATTTTTATTCGCTTCCATACATCATTCTCTTGCTAGCCAACATCATTTTTTTGCTAGCCTAACATTAGCTTGTGTTTCGCTGAGNTCCCATGTTGTTAACAACATTACCTAAAGGAAGCATTTATAAGGTAAAGAGTATTGGTCCAAGCACTGAACCCTGAGGAACTCCACAACTGCTCATAATAGCTTACAAAACTCTCTCCCAGATGTTCATTGTGTGGCTTAGCAACTTAATTCTCCTGTAGTTGCCACAACTCTGTACATCACAATTGTTCTTAAAAATGGGCACCAGCGCACGTCATCTCCATCCATTCAACTTTTATTTATTGTCACAATACAATGTGGTGTTGAGGGATGAGCCCAGTGGTACAGACAGGCAGACTCTAAGAGACATGAGTAAAAATCAAAAACACTTTAATGACAAGAACTCAAAATACTGACATGGCAGTTAACACAAAACCTATGATTGTAGCTCGACTATGGCTAAAATACTAGAAACTCAAAACTGAATGAAATGTACTCACACAACCAATGAGCTGTACTGAAGCAAGAACATTACACACCAGGGGAATGGACGAATGACCCGACAATGACACACACAACACTGACTAATATATGCATCATAATTAACTATAATCACAAACACCTGAGACGCAGACCAGAGACAACAGAGTGTAAGGAGGGAGACAGACCAACAGAGAGAGCCATCCTTACAGTACCCCTCCTCAAAGACGCCCCCAGGCGACCCCGAAGAAAAACCATAGAAACCAGGGCGGGCGGAGGGAGTAACCACAAGGACGGCGGGCACAAAGGAAACACAAGGACGACAAACCAAAAACTGACAGGAACAGGGCCTTGGACCAACACCACACACAAAGGCTAAACCAGAAAAAACTGTGAGAGCGAAAATGCAAAAACCAGAACTAGGAACTAAACAAAGACTAAACCTAGAAGACTAACAAGTGTCCAAACATTGTGGCCAGGACGTCGACATCAGGCAAGGACCTGTCAGGTGGGCGATTGGGAGACCGTCCATTACGCTGGACCACTTCTGACGGGCGGCTGGGAGACCGTTTATTGCATAGGACCACGTCTGGCGGGCAACCGGGAGGCCGTCCATCGAGCAGAGTCACATCTGGCGGGCGACCGAGAGGCCGTCCAACGTGTAGGACATCAGCACAAGTCAAAAACCTGCCAGGCGGGTGACCGGAAGGCTGTCCAACATCAAAGGCAGGAGCCACGTTGGCAGGTGCACAGTCTTCTGCAGCAGGTGCACAGTCTTCCGCGGCTGGTGCACAGTCTTCCACGGCTGGTGCACAGTCTACTGCGGATGGTGTACAAACTACTGCGACTGGTGAACAAGGTAAAGGGACGTCTAGAGGCGAGACGTCATCGAGCGCAGAGTCATTGATGCCTGACGTGGAGACGTCAGGCATAGGAACGTCAGGCGTGAAGACATCGAGCTTAGCGGAGACGTCTTCGGGTGTAGAGACGTCATTCGTAGAATCATTGAGCGTAGCGGCGTCAAGCGATGAAACGTCATCGAGCGTTGAGACGTCTGACGTGGAGACATCGAGCGTAGAGACGTTGAGCGTAGAGACGTTGAACGTGGAGACGTTGAGCGTGGAGACGTTGAGCGTGGAGACGTCTGGCGTAGAGACGTCTGGCGTAGAGACGTCCGACGTAGAGACGTCCGACGTAGAGATGTCCGACGTAGAGACGTCCGGCATAGAGACGTCCGGCGTAGAGACGTCCGGCGTAGAGAAGTCAGGCGTAGAGACGTCCGACGTGGAGACGTCCGGCGTGGAGACATCTGGCGTGGAGACGTCGGGTGTAGAGACGTTGGGCGTAGAGACGTCGGGCGTAGAGATGTCGGGCGTAGAGATGTCGTCAGGCGAGGAAACATCAAGCGTGGAAACATCAAGCATGTAAACATCAAGCGAAGAGACGTCTGATGTGGAAACGTCTGGCGTAGAAACATTGAGCGCAGAAACATCGAGCGTAGAAACATCCGGCGCGGAGACATCGAATGTAGAAACATCAGCGACGTGGAGACCCTCCATCGGTGTGGAGGCGTCAGCGGTGTGGAGACCCTCCTTTGTTGTGGAGGCGTCGGTGGTGTGGAGACCCTCCATTGCGGCGTGGAGACCCTCTGAAGAAGTAGAGGCGTTATCGGCGCTGGAACCCTCTGTGGATGTCGAGGCGTCATCGGTACGGGAACCCTCTGTGGATGTCAAGGCCTCATCCGCGCGGGAACCCTCTGTGGATGTCAAGGCATCTGCGGCGCTGGGACCCTCCGTGGATGTCGAGGAAGCAGCGCCCTCTAGAGCCGGAGAAAGGACAGTTCCCTCTGGAACCGGAGGCAGGGTAGTGCCCTCTAGAGCCTGAGGCAAGGTAGCACCCTCTGGAGCTGGAGACAGGGCAGCGTCATCTATAGCCGGAGGCTGGGCAGCACCCTTTGAAGTCATCATGGGAGCAGCACCCCTTGTAGTAGTGGCTACAGAGCCCTCTGTTTATGTAGAGGTGTCGGCTGTAGTACTCACAATGGCAGCGCCCTCCGTGATCGATAGGAGAGTAGCACCCTCTGTCAGTGCTGGGAGAACAACACCCTCTGTCTGTGCAGGGAGAACAACACCCTCTGTCAGTGCTGGAAGAGCAGCACCCTGTCAGTGCTGGAAGAGCAGCACCCTCTGTCAGTGCTGGGAGAGCAACACCCTCTGTAGTAGCAGCGCCCTCTGTGTGGTGTTGAGGGATGAGCCCAGTGGTGCAGACAGGCAGACTCTCAGAGACATGAGTAAAAATCAAAAACACTTTAAAGCTTCAGTATGTAGCTTTTTTTATAAACACATTTCTTCACTCTGTCACTACCTCCTGACAGACTGATGTTAGCCAGATAATCTCTGAAAAAAAAAATTGAAAAAAAATTGTCCCCTTGCTTCTCCAGGTGGTAAATAAGCATTTCTAAAAAGAAAAGGTGACACGCCATTTTCCAGCCAATAAAAACAGAGTTTGTAACCAGCCAATAAAAACAGAGCTTGAATTTGAATCAGCCAATAAAAACAGAGCTTGAATTTGAATTTCAGCAGACCATGGGAGAGCAGAGCCATATATGGCTCTGAGGGGGAGGGATCAGAATGCTTTGCCTGTTGAAATTTTTTCTTAAGTGCTGCAGTTCTACAGAAACTGCAGACTGAACCTTTAATAACAAGAACTCAAAATACTGACGTGGCAGTAAACACAAAACCTATGATTGTAGCTCGACTATGGCTGGAATACTAGAAACTCAAAACTGAACGAAATGCACTCACCCAACCAAGGAGCTGTACTGAAGCAAGAACACGACGGGCCCCGGGGGATCATTGTGTGTAGTCGCTGGTGGGGGTCGTCCGGTTCTATCCTATGGTCGGATCTGGGAGGTGGGTGAGTGGCTCGTCATGTTTGGATGGCCCTGGGGGCTCTTAGCTCCGGGTCCTTCTTGGGATCTTGGGCTCTGGTCCCCCTTATATCTGCCTCAGGCCTTGGGGGGGGCGGATCTCTGATGCTTCACGATCGCTACTGAATGTTCTATTAGAGAAGCCTTATTCACTTATGCATGCTCACAACCACACACAAATGGATGTGGGGATATATGTAGATGGGTATATGACTGCATATGAATGTATATGTATGCATGTATGTATATATTTGTAGATATATGTATATATATATATGTATATATATATATATATATATATAGAAATCTTCTGCAAAGTCGTGAATGTTATGGATCTTTTATGCATATGTGTTTTGTTGCTGTGTTCTATATGTACTTTGCAGGATTGCGGACGGCGGTCGAGTGTGTTACCCTTGTGCTCTTTTTGTGGATAATTGTTATGTTTTGTAGTCTTGCTTTATGTCTTTCCTTTCTTTCTTTCCTAAAAAAATCATAATGGTGTGAAGAGGATGGCTGTAAGGTGAGAAGGGAGGCCATGTTGTCGCTTGGATGAACTTGCATGTTAGTTTTTGGAAGTGTTTCCATTTCAGTTCAATTCAGTTTATTTACAAATAGTGACAAGTCACAACAGAAGGCATTTCAGGGCACTAAACAGAAACATTCATGCATAAAAATAATAAGTTGTCAGATGCCCTTCCTGACACAACCCCCTCCATTTACATGGGCTTGGGACCAGCACAAGAGATTGGCTTGCTCTCCATAGTAGCTGGTTTCACTCCCTGTGATGTAAAAACTTACCGTAATACTTTGAGAACAACTTTTAAGCACTATGTAGAAAGGAGAAACACATTAAGGTACGGTACTTAAAATTAAGGTAGTTATGGAAAAAGCAAAAACAAAATTATTCTTCTTTAAACAGTGCACACATAAAAATATTTGCATAAAATGTAGATTGAAACGTACGAAAGTGTATGTAGAAACAAAGTCTCAAACTGGTTTATGTTTTTATAATCCCAGGCAATATATTTAGTATTATTGGAATTGTAAACTATGGAAAATTTGTTTTGTTTATCTCATAAAGCTGCAGCACTTACAAAAGCAAATATGAAGAGATATTTAGGTACTTAGAGATAAAAGAGTACTGTAATGGGAAAGCTACATTTTTTAAATTCCTCCAATCAGTGTCACAAGTCTGCTCAGACATACTGCACTTGTACTTGTAGAATAAGAGTGACTACATTGAGAAAGTCCTTTTCATTAAAAAAAAAATCCTAAGTGATACTGCAGGATAGATTATTTGCTTGTCTTTTATGAGAATATATTTAATTTTAGATAAGCGTTCCAATAATAAGAGTTTAAAAGAACGTAGAGAGAGAAAAAAAAGAGGCTGTTTTACTGTTTTAAAGGCTCTACTTGTGGTAAATGTAAGTGATTAGCCACATTAGACCCAAGTTTGATTAACTTTTCTGGGACGACAAAAATCTTAAAGAATGCATTTACCTCTTATTGCTCCCAATCCACTGAAATAAATGTGTCATCTTGAGAATGCATTTGTGCATGACTATTATAAATATTTAAATCACCATATTAGAATTTTACAAAGTATAAAAAATACAAATTACTGGAACTATAAACAAAGTCTTACAATCTTTAGTATAGATTTAGGACATGAAACCAATGTTGTTATTATTATTATTAACAACAACAACAACAACAACAACAACAACAACAACAACAACAACAACAACAACAACAACAACAACAACAACAATAATAATACAAATAATAATGTGTTATCATTGTATGTTCCCATACAATGTCAAAATTGGCTCTCTGCATTTAGCCCGTTGCCCATGGGATACAATCAGGTGGAGCAGTGGGCAGCTATTGGAGGCACCTGCGGAGTGATTGGAGATAGGGTGTCCTGCTCAGAAACACCACAAGATGTAAAATGACTGGGGATTGAGCCTGGGACTTTTGGGTCCCGAGTCGGCTGCCCTGCCTCTACACCATCTCGGCCCCACATACCAGGATTGTTCAGATTTTTGGAAGTGTTCAAGCATTCAAAGATCAAAGTCAAAGTTTCTTTAGTTTTCATATATGCACCACATGTGGTGCATGTGGTGGAATGAAATTGTGTACACAGGGTCCCAGTTACATCCAACAAAATAATAAAATGTAAAAGAAAAACAGTAAGAAGATCTAAGAAATGAACTAAGACAAATGTTAAACTAAAAATATGCTAAGCACTAGTAGTACAAAAACAATATGCCGAACAGCAGCACGAACATGAGTCTGTGTGATCAGAAGGTTATGAACAATTAATATCTTACATTAAAATCTTATTGTGAGCTCACTTTGGGCCTAGGTAGACCAGTGGTCAGTGCTGGTCCTGTAGGCCTAGGTAGACCAGTGGTCAGTGCTGGTCCTGTAGGCCTTGGTAGACCAGTGGTCAGTGTTGGTCCTGTAGGCCTTGGTAGACCAGTGGTCAGTGTTGGTCCTGTAGGCCTTGGTAGACCAGTGGTCAGTGCTGGTCCTGTAATCTTAAGGCTCCAGGTTGCCTCAGAGAAGATATATGGTGTAGGGAAAAATTAGCTCACTGCACTGACCTCTGAAGGGATCAGCCAAACCAACAGTACCAACCTTGTGTCCTCACTTTGGAGAAACAGATTTTAATAATCACCCCATTGAAAGGTTAACTGGTCCAAGCAGGGCCATTGTGCAAGATTTTTCAAAGTGCTATCATACAGATAAGAAATTAATCGATCATGTCCGCAAGACCTTTTTCAATACACCTGAACTTTCACTCTACGACAGTGTACACATGGATTATTAAGTGAATAATAGGGGACTTTTGTGTGGCTTATATTGGTGGAAAGGTTTTACTTTGTGTTGCTGTCACAAATGCCTGACTAGAATAATAAGTGCCTAACGTCTGGGAGGCAAGCTGATTGAAGAAACTGGTCATGTTTAGGATATTGCCATGATTAAAACCAGATGGAACTTTAAAAAAACACACATCCTTTTCATTTTTCATTACTAACATGTTGGGTGAAAGTCCTGGCTTAATAATGTCCCACTCTTTTGAAGATGAGTTTTTTAACCACGTCAAGCTGACTGAATTGAGTTTCTCAATAAAAATCTTTATGTGAAACCTGGCATCGTATCTAAAGCTCTCTCAATATAATCATAAACTCTGATGAGAAGGTGCTAAGTGAATCAGACTAAAGCTCGTTCTCCTCATCCAACAAATCAAAACTCAATCATGCCAAAAATCATACTAACAAAACGGCTTTGAGTAAGAGACTGAAACCCGTAGGCCCCTCTTGGTAATACGTACGCCAGGGCACATACAGTCCCAGTCCCTCAGGACCAGGAAAATGGTTTGGCAGGGGGATCGTTAGGAGCAGGTCGACACAAGGAGTGGGGGAAAGCGAAGGAAAAGCAGGCGAAGGAGTCGAAAGCAACCCCGGCAAAGTCTTTGAATCCAGTGGAATTCCACTCCTCCTCCGCAGCTCCTCTGGGAGGCGTCAGGAGCCTGCGGAGAGTGTGAGGTAAGACAGGGCCTGTCAGGAACAAAGCTCCAAATTCACATGATATGTTTAGCTAAAAGGGTGAAAGAGAAATGAATCAAAGCTTGGCGCGATCAAAGAAACGCAACAATAAAGTTAAAGCGGTTGCCATGGGACCAGCAGGAGATGCATATCATTTATAAGTTCTTCAGCTTTGTCAGATGTGGAGGGGATTGACTGTTATTGTTTGGAGGGTGAAGCTCTGCTGGAGGGGGTTAGGAGCAAAGGTCATCATCACACAGTCGGAGAAACGCATCTTCTTCCTTGTTTTGAACAACAGCCTGTGATCAGTGTCAGAGGCCGCAGCAGGAGCACCTGAAACGTGTGATAACAGACAACATGACAGACACAACAACTTCTCCTAACCCCATAAATAGCTTACTGCCACAAACCACTTATAGGCTAAAAATGTGTTTTAGATGTACATTGTCTGGGGTTATGATCATGCTTTCTATTGCAACAGAAAATCAAGTAGGTCTAAACTGTTTTGTTTTTATTCACCCTATGTGAATAAACCGATGCTTGAACAGTTTGGAAATTAAATATTTGAGCTGGTTTTTACAAGGTTTTTATATTTTAATATTAAAAAAGTACCAAGTAAACAAAAAAGCATAAATTCACAATTTCCCTCTAAAATGTCTAATTATTAGGAGAGAATATGTAACTAAGCTAAAATATAGTGAAATATCAAAAAAGGCAAGAAGTCAAGATGATTTTTTTTGTAAATTATTTAAATTGGATGGACAACCACACATAGACATACACACACGTGTGTGTGTGAATGCATGTGTATATACAGTATATATATATATATATGGGGGAGTGATGGCGCAGAGGTTAAGAAGGTGCGCTTGTGATCGGAAGATCGCCGGTTCAAGCCCCGGTACCGACAACATCAAAGATGTGGGTGGGATAAGTGAAGCGGTCACACCTGTCTCCACCCTCATCTGCCCCACTCTGGGCCCTTGAGCAAGGCCCTTAACCCACACCATCTGCTCCCCCGGGAACCCTAGATAGGAGCCAAGATGGTGTAGTGGCAGGGCTTTTGACTTGGGACCCGAAGGACGCGGGTTCGCGTCCCGGCCACTACACACCTTGGGGTGTCTATGAGTGCACATCTAATTCTCCAGCTCCCCGAGCGCTTTCTGGCTGCTCACTGCACCACCTGGTGGTGGTTGGGTTAAATGCAGAGACGAATTTCGTCTGTGTATGGGAAACATACACAGATGACTGACAAAGACATTATATCAGCTCTCTGCTCCACACAGAGGGCTGTGGTTGCTTGGTGGTCTGTGGTTGTGTCAGGAAGGGCATCCGGCGTAAAAACAACTGCCAAATCTTCGTGCGACTAGATCGCTGTGGTGACCCCTAACGCAGGGAAAAGCCGAAAGAAAAAAAAAAATATATATATACACATATATGTATGCATATACCTTGTACATGACATATAGTTATATATATGTGGTACATATATACGGACGGACGGACGGAAAGACAGACAGACAGACAGACAGATAGACCTTTCGTGTATCTAGATGCAGCCACACGCCAACATGGAAGTCAGTACTTTAACTATTTTTCATGGCGTTATGCTCACAATGTGGACCAGTGGATGCAGAGTATTTCAAATTCCTCTTCTTTGCTTTGGACATGAGATAACAAAATAATCTTATAACTAAACCATTTGCCTGTGTAGTCTTCCACAATGTGGTAAACCTGATTGATCAGTTGATTGAATATGCAGGTGCCTATCTTTAAGTCCTCTTCTATCCATCCTCTTTTTGATTTCCCACATGAGAAATCCCAAGATAACAACAAAGATGTGTGTATGTGTGGGTTTGATGAAAACTCTGTCACTAACCACTTTAGTTTGGGTTCTCTTCCACTGTATCACTGACACTTCACATAAGGATAGGATGGGGAGAAAGGCTCTCTCATTTGACTGCAACGCAAAATACTGCATGTTAATAGGATTTTCATTACAATAGTTAAATAAGCTCTAAAAACTGAGAACATAACAGGGGTTTTCTTGAAACACAGACATGAAGGCTACTTATGGGACGGATGTGGACAGCAGGCCGCAGACTGATGAAGTCTTCCTGATGGGAGATGAAACATTTCTCCCTTAAAGAAACTGGTCCAGGTGAAATTATTTAAAGGGATTGTGACATGATTTTTTTACTATTCATAAAATTGCTCAAAATATATATATTTTATCATTTAAATATGTTTGTTTTTGCAAACAAAATGATAAATCACTTTAATTTTGCTTTAAAAGTGATTTTGAACTTCAAGCCGTGTTTAATCATGGGAAATCCCATTACACACGAACGCACCATCTGTGATGTCACACTGGG
>JBBPBX010004782.1:27939-74915 GCA_038048925.1 Garcialebias charrua
AAACATTTCTCCCTTAAAGAAACTGGTCCAGGTGAAATTAACATTTTTTGTTATCGATCTGGATGATTGAGCCTACAAACTTTTTACATATATATCGCAAATGCAGTTTTTTTTTTCCTTTTTTTTGTTTTGTTCTCTATCCAGACATTGTTGCATAAAAGTTGAAATGTTCATGCTCCCCTTGAAGGTAGTGAGAACATCCATCCATCCATTATCTTTACCCACTTCTTCCTTTTTCGGTCACTGGTGTCCATATCCAGCCATCACTGTGTGAGAGGAGGGGGACACCCTGGACACGTCTCCAGTCCATCACAGGGACACATAGAGACAAATGAGACAACCATTCACTCTCTCACTCACACCTAGAGACAATAGAGTACCAGTCAGCCTAACATGCATGTTTTTGGTGGGAAACTGGAGCACTCGGAGAAAACCCACATATGCACGGAGAGGACATGCAAACTCCACCCAGAAAGGTCCTCGGCCGGGATTTGATCCAGCAACAGTCCTGTTGAGAGGCAGCAGCTCTACCAACTGAGCAAACTCGTTTCTCAAAACATTCATATTTCCTGTCCTCACAGATTTACCAGAAATGAAATGTTAAAAAAGTTTCACCTTTGCATGCCCTTTTTAAAAGATCATTTTTTTTCTCTCCCAAATCTTTGTAAGTGGATGGGAGGTGCTGACACAGCAGAAAATATCAGTTTTTAAAAAACTAACAAAGTATGAATGAGCCTGAACGGCAGCCTGTTATTTAGCGTGATGTACCGAGTTGTAAAAGTATAAACACCACTGTTGACTAATCTTTTGATCACCGGTACTTGTAGAAAAAGAAAAACACTACAGTATATGCCAAGCTATGCTAATAATATCACTGCTAAAACTAAATTCTAAATATACAATCACGCCCAAAGTATTACAATTCAATTCATTCAAGTCAAAAATACTTTATGAATCCCAAAGAGAAATTAAATGTTGTAGCTCATCATCCTGGTTTCATTAAAAGTTGTTGTAGAAGCTGATGGCTGTGAGGATCTTCCACCACAGTCCATCCTACAGCGGATCTGAAGAAACTGGCTGCAGATGCCGATCCGTCCACCTGGACCCATTGGGCCTCTCTGTCCTCCTGGGCAGCAGGACCACCTGGATGTTGGGGAGAACACCTTCCTGGGTGATGGCCACTCCTCTCAGCAGCTTGTTGAGCTCCTCATCATTGCAGACCACCAGCTGCAGGTGTCAGGGAATGACCCTGGTCTTCTTGTTGTCATGAGCCACGTTTCCTGCCAGCTCCAGGATCTCAGCAGTCAGTCACTCGAGCACCTCCATCAGGTAGACGGAGATACATCCATGGTGCCTCATTTACAACTCATTTGGTGCTGTATTTGACATCATATTGGAACTTTGAGATGAAGATTAACTGCTCCCGGTTGTAAAACCACCTTGTTGTCATGGTTACGCTTCATAAGAAATGTCCAAAAGTAAAAAGGTTTCAGTATAAAATCCTTCCAGCTGCAAAGCATCCAATACAAGAGGAAGTAATCGTCCAAAAAATCCATTTACATCCAGAAAAAAAGAGAAAATAAAGTTTTCAAAAGCAGTATGCCAGAATGAAAGTAACACCGTGAGCGGCACAATTCTAGAACTGAATCATAAACTAAAAAACATTCAAGGAGACTTTATTGTCATTCACATCACATGTGGTACATGAGGTGGAACAAATATGTACTCAAGGTCCCAGTTACACCCCCCAAAAAAGGCAAAAATATAAAATAAACCGTATACAAGGATCAAAGATATACATTAAACAATAATATAATATAAATAAGGTGCATCAAACAACAGTCTACAGGTAGTCCTCAACTTACGACGTAGATCCGTTCCTACACGGCGTCGTAAACAGATTCTCAACATAAGTCGAAATATACGTAATATACGTACATACTGCACCATATGTATTACCAAGCACTTAACCTATCCTAAGACAGTACCCTCCATAATTATCAAACACATACGTTTTGGGAGCCATAATGAAGGGAAAAAAGAGTTATAGCCTATTGGGATGCTGGCGACGCCGTATTCCTCCGTCCATCTGCCGTATTCTCTATCACGTTTACGACGTAAAACCACCATCAACCTTGGTCCAGAGCGTTTACAGTAAGGTCTCCGCCTGTACTTTTTCACTGCTTTGCCGCTGCTTCTGTTGTCAACCTCGGTCCAGAGCGTTGACAGTACGTAACATATTCCTCCGCCTCTGTATTCCTCTGCCTGTGTAACCCTCCGCCACCGCACCACGTACAGTACAATTAAGGGCGTAGATTTCATCTCATTACTGGGGGGGGGCCATAAACAGGGAAATTTTTTAAGAGCAATTTTGGGGGGGGACGGCAAAGTTACAGTGAAATGTAATGCAAAATGTACAGAGGGAAGTTTATCCAAACTGCATGCATATACTATGCAGAATAATCAACAATAATATTGATTTAAATGGCATGTATTTTATTTAGTAGTCTTAATACTACTATTAATCAGTACAACAGTGATACTCATTACTCTTGTTAAAAAATGTAATGTGTTCAATCTGCAGTACAATAGACGACAAATAATGACAAGTGGCAAAATGAGAATTTTGCAAAATAGGTCCCCTCTAAATATTGTTTAAATTTCAGTTTGGCTTGTATTCATAGATTGCTGTGGTCAGTGTCACTGATAATCTGGTACCACACCTTCCCAAAATCTTAATGCTTAAAAAGAAAACAGTTTTCAAGGAGAAGAAATACTTTAATGCAGGGGTCACCAAACTTTTTGAGACTGAGAGCTACTTCAGTGGGACCAAGAGGCACAAAGGTCCACTTGTTCGTTCCAAACAAATTTGCATGGTTCAACTTTAATCATAGTATTAATAATAATACATTTACATACATGTGAATATATGACTGCCTGATCACATCTGATCTGGTCTGTATTATTAAAGACTCCACACAATGCTTTAGCTTGGTAAATATGATCAATTATTATTGATAATTACCAGTAGTGATTAGAACTCTCAATCAAGAACTTGAGTCCTCAGTTTGAATAATGTTTTGGTTCTTCTGTGCAAATGTAAATTGTTCTTAGCTTTGACTGGGAGTGTGGATGGTTGTTTGTCTCTTTGTCTGTCTCTGTGATGGACTGGAGACCTGTCTTGGGTGTCCCTGCCTTCACCCAAAAGCAGCTGAGATTGGTTCCAGTCCTAAACAAGGGGGCATAATGGATTACTTATTAACTGATATTTAAACATAAACACTATTTCTTTTATGTTAAACTCAGTTTGTAACATTTGAAATTCGTTGTATTTTATAAATATTTTATTAACTGTTTTGTAGAAATGAACACGTTTGTAACATTCATTCAAAATATGCCTTAACAAATCTGTAGCATTTTTTAAGAACCTATTAAGAATAAAATGTTCCAGTTGCAGATACAAAATATCAATAATGTAATATAATAAACAGTGACATTTTTTAATTAACCATGTGACATAAGTATTGATCCTCAACATTTTTTATAATAATAATTTAAAGCCCTTAAAACAACCACAGCTGCAACAAAGTGCTACACATATGAAATCATTTTAACTAATCATCACATCTTCTCTACTCTTTTTTAATTAATTATCTTTCACATATTTTATCATTACTTCTTTCAAGAGCTCCACACCTGAAAATATGATGAATGTGAATCCATCCTGCTCAAAGCTGCGCTGACATTCTACTGTCTGTTGCAGAGCCCACCAGGGAGCTAGTTAGCATTGAAGCTAGTGTGTTAGCTGATGAAGTGACGCTCCAAAGTGTTTTTCTGCCACTAATGATGCACAGACACACTTGTCTTTCAACACTGTGAAAGACCTTTTCCTCCCAGTCACTGTCACCTATGTTTTAAGTAGCTACTTACTGGAAGTTAGTACTTTGTGCAGCAGCTCACTCCCCACCAGCGGCTCCGCGAGCCTGTGACCTCCGCTGCTGTTGTTGTTCCTTGTAAACATTGGACTAAACCATTTGCCAACAGAGAAGGGGGGGTGGGCAAAATTTCCTTCTTTTTTTTTTAGAATAATGGCGGATTTCTCTCTTTTTTTGCCTTTTTATATTTATATTGTTTAAAGACACGATTTCCTTTATTGAATTATTGGGGGGGACAGATCTATATTTCCCCAAGATTGGGGGGGTCCGGACCCCCCCGACCCCCCCAGGATCTACGCCTATGAGTACAATAATGTATTCTTTCGCCGCAACGGCCACTGCGTGACTCGAAAAAAGGGTGTTCATAGTAAATGAGAGATGTGAAACTCGAGACCGTTGTAACCCGAGGACTATCTGTATATAAAGCATAAATATGACATAATTTAGACAGAATTATTTGTTAAAGCAAAATTATGGCAACAAAAAATAAAAACTTCAAAATTACTGTGCAGAGCACACACTATAAATACCTGCTAAATACTAAAATACACTAAAATACTCAACCTCTACACAGTTTCTACTAAATTCCAAACTATAAACTCCGTCATTGTTCCACTGTCGGTCCAACAAGCTCCAAACAGCAGAAAAGGACTCCATTGTTATTTTGAACTGGTACAAGCCCTCAGGTTATTTTTTTATCTGCCTTGAAACAAATCAATGAAGCACAGCTCACTTTGAACAACTGCACATTTACTGAAATCAGATGTGGGCTGAGGAGCCAGCATCACTGCTTGTCTTCTGTTTGTTGACAGAGGAGGACGGAGAGAAACAACCCCTCTCATTGAAGCAGGTGCTCGAGCACGAGCTCAGCTTTGAGAGGGAATTCAGAAAACATACTGATTAGACGATGTTTGTTGTTCTGCATGCAAGCGTTGGTTCTTTAGATCTGTCCCGAAACCACAGAGATTTTCAACATAAAAACTGGTGGCCGGCCAAATACCAGCCTAAAGTACTTGTATTTATACTTCGGACGGACAAAAAATATATATATAATTTAGACATATTTTAAGATTATTTTTATTTAACCTTTATTTATTCAGGTAGTCTCATTGAGTCACAAGGACTCATTTTCAAGAGAGACCTGTTTTAGACAACGGAGTACAGATAAATACATAAATATAAATATATTGTAAAGATAAATACAGGTGATGTTAAGAGCTGACGTTTTGCTGTATTCTTGTCAATGTGTAATGTTTAAAGGTATTGTGACATGATGGTGGAAATTTGCATATTTGTCAGAACAAACAGTATATATCTTATATCATTGAGCTCTGTTCGTTTTTGCAAAATAAATTATAATAAATAAATTTATATAATAAATTTCATTCTAAATTATGGTAATTTTTTCTCTGGGATACGCCCCTAAAATTCCGCGCATTTCCGCAATACGTCATCAGTGACGTGACAACGGGAAGAAAGAAGAGCTTTGCCCGTTTGTTTGGTGTGTTAACTGCTTGCCATACTCGTTCATTTGCTGAAGGATCACCTCTTTTATTTGTGTAACTTGAAAAATGCCGTCAAGTTGTAGCGCATTTGGGTGTTCTAATATCAGCAGTGAACAAGTGCCTTCACAAATTTCCAAAAGATGAGAAACTTCGACAAGAATGGACCAGACAAGGACCGGTGGGTTCCTACTAAGAGTCGTATGTCTGCAGCGACCATTTTACTGCCAATTGTTTTCAGGAAAGACCTGGTATAAAAGAATCTTTAGGATTACCAGTAAGATTCAGAAGACTTTTAAAACCGGATGCTATTCCTACTATTTTTAAAAGAAAATCTACAGAAGAAAGTGCCACAGGAGCTACCATGTCAAAACAACGCAGGGAAGACCATCGGAAGACTGTCCAGGAGATGAGTAAGTCTTTGTGTAAACATAATCGGAGGTGTGTAGTGTTTTAGATGATAAACTATATATTTTACGTGAGTTCATGTTGTTTTACTTTATACACTTTGAGTGTATAAAGCCAATTATCACGGCAAATTCTTTATGTTCGCTGCTAACAAGCTAGCCGAATCAGTAGCACACACACTTTTCTAATAATGTATTTTTAAATTATGTCTGCGCGATCAGGTAACATCTGTAGTTTCTTTTTATTCGGGGAGGGTTTATTAATGAGAGTTTTGGATGATTTACTGTCTTAAAATGATATATCTCAGACGCGACCGGGACTAAGCCGAGATAGCAGCTAACAAACATTAGCCGAGATACCCGAGCAAACACGTTGCTAATTATGTATTTTTAAATTATGTCTGCGCGATCAGGTAACATCTGTAGTTTCTTTTTATTCGGGGAGGGTTTATTAATGAGAGTTTTGGATGATTTACTGTCTTAAAATGATATATCTCAGACGCGACCGGGACTAAGCCGAGATAGCAGCTAACAAACATTAGCCGAGATACCCGAGCAAACACGTTGCTAATAATGTATTTTTAAATTATGTCTGCGCGATCAGGTAACATCTGTAGTTTCTTTTTATTCGGGGAGGGTTTATTAATGAGAGTTTTGGATGATTTACTGTCTTAAAATGATATATCTCAGACGCGACCGGGACTAAGCCGAGATAGCAGCTAACAAACATTAGCCGAGATACCCGAGCAAACACGTTGCTAATAATGTATTTTTAAATTATGTCTGCGCGATCAGGTAACATCTGTAGTTTCTTTTTATTCGGGGAGGGTTTATTAATGAGAGTTTTGGATGATTTACTGTCTTAAAATGATATATCTCAGACGCGACCGGGACTAAGCCGAGATAGCAGCTAACAAACATTAGCCGAGATACCCGAGCAAACACGTTGCTAATTATGTATTTTTAAATTATGTCTGCGCGATCAGGTAACATCTGTAGTTTCTTTTTATTCGGGGAGGGTTTATTAATGAGAGTTTTGGATGATTTACTGTCTTAAAATGATATATCTCAGACGCGACCGGGACTAAGCCGAGATAGCAGCTAACAAACATTAGCCGAGATACCCGAGCAAACACGTTGCTAATTATGTATTTTTAAATTATGTCTGCGCGATCAGGTAACATCTGTAGTTTCTTTTTATTCGGGGAGGGTTTATTAATGAGAGTTTTGGATGATTTACTGTCTTAAAATGATATATCTCAGACGCGACCGGGACTAAGCCGAGATAGCAGCTAACAAACATTAGCCGAGATACCCGAGCAAACACGTTGCTATTTATGTATTTTTAAATTATGTCTGCGCGATCAGGTAACATCTGTAGTTTCTTTTTATTCGGGGAGGGTTTATTAATGAGAGTTTTGGATGATTTACTGTCTTAAAATGATATATCTCAGACGCGACCGGGACTAAGCCGAGATAGCAGCTAACAAACATTAGCCGAGATACCCGAGCAAACACGTTGCTATTTATGTATTTTTAAATTATGTCTGCGCGATCAGGTAACATCTGTAGTTTCTTTTTATTCGGGGAGGGTTTATTAATGAGAGTTTTGGATGATTTACTGTCTTAAAATGATATATCTCAGACGCGACCGGGACTAAGCCGAGATAGCAGCTAACAAACATTAGCCGAGATACCCGAGCAAACACGTTGCTAATTATGTATTTTTAAATTATGTCTGCGCGATCAGGTAACATCTGTAGTTTCTTTTTATTCGGGGAGGGTTTATTAATGAGAGTTTTGGATGATTTACTGTCTTAAAATGATATATCTCAGACGCGATCGGACATGCTCCGCCATTATTATTTAAATGCGCGTTGGAGCGTGCCTTCCCGTTGTCACGTCACTGATGACGTTTTGCGGAAATGCGCAGATTTTTAGGGGCGTGTCCCAGAGAAAAAACTACCATAACTTGGAATGAAATTTTAATATATTTATAATTTATTTTGCAAAAACGAACAGAGCTGAATGATATAAGATATATATGTTCTGACAAATATGCAAATTTCCAACATCATGTCACAATACCTTTAAGTACTAACTCATTAACTGTATCAGCAAGTACCCAGTACTTGTACTCCGTCTAAACAAAACCAGTAACAAGACAGCCCTAATAAAAATATTTACTTTTCATCAGCGATACTACAAAAGTCCAAGACAGCTAAATATCACAAATTTCAAAGAGGTCTGAACAATTTAGATCTGTACAATTTACATGTTTTTTAGCCAATGTTGCCCCCTAGTGGTTTATTTTCAAGTTGCATGCATTTTTTTTAAATTTAGATTCCATTTAATGAAATTATGAAACTTGGTCCTTGTTAACATAATTTTAAATCCATGTAATGTTTCTTAACTGTGATACTGTACTTCAAAAGTGAAACATGTCTGTAATGTATTTCACTGGCAACAGTAAACACAACACACAGCCCAGTCCACAAACACAGCTTATCCTCAATATCAACATGTGGAAGTGATTTAAATCCCTATCTGCTCGCAGCAAATGGTCTTAAATCATTCATTTCAATATCAAAGCCCTTAACACTAGAAGGATGATGATTTGCAGGTGGAAATCCATGCTGCTTGTCAAGATTGTATTTGAAGAAAATGACTGAGCTCTTATCTGACACGTAGAAAACGGTCAGTGTTCAATACGCAAGATCACATTACAGAAGATTACTTTGGAGTTTCAGCAATTTTCCCAAATTACGCTGGCCTTTGGTCTCTGGTAAACTTGATTGACTTGAATGGTTTTCATTAGAAAGTGCAGCTAGTGTTTGCAGTACACAAAAGTAGAGGCAATAAAGGGTGAGCGGGTGCAGCTGGGACACTCAAGCGTGGACAGATATACAAATCCCATTCTTGGAAGTGCTTCATCATGTCTTTGAGGGTTTGCTTTGATTTGTAACGCTCATCAGTATTCCACACTCCTGACATTTTCCCACAAACATTTGAGGTAATTTACCAAGATGTCTTTAAGAGATCTCATTAGGACAGCAACAAAATTTCTGAATTTATTCAATCGTGTCTTCGGTTTCACAAAGTTGTGGTCAAAGGGGGGAAAAAAGATCTAACTTTCTGATGGATCTTGTTGGCACTGTCAGTGACACAAACGTCATTGGTTCGCATTGGTGTCATGTTTGAACTTTAGTCCAGCTCTTTTACTGTCTCTCCCAATTCACACAAAAACAATCTAAGAAAAGAAAACCGTTTAGGCGTCTCAAAGGCCGAACAGAGAATGACAAGAAAATAGCCATGAATAACACTGAACACCCTTAAAACCCTCCTAAGATAATACTTGAGAGGGATCCAAAGTGAAGCGTCATCATATACGTGATGTTTATCAAAGACAGCGATGTTCCCCACATTCCCAGCAGCCATTTCACCACCATAAATGTAAAACCCAAAACATGTACCTGTAACGAATTAAGAGCGTTTTCTGCTCCTAATAAACCAAATGCATAGAGAATACGTTCATTCCCAACACCTGGTAGCATCAGCACCAATTTTGAGTTTTTGACACATTCTATTAATGTGTAATGTACCATATAGAATTTATTAACAGGGATCTCTACACAACCCTTTTTTGAAGTGAAATGTGCAAGTTTTTGATGCCATCTTGAGGAAACATTATGACATAGCAAGAGCTTTATGCTGTACTTCAGCTTCAGCAGGGCCTGTGGTAGCTCTGTGGTCAGAGCCAGGGCTGGCACAAGGGTGGTCAAGGCTTTTCCAATGGAGCGCATGCAAAAAACAGACACTTTCCATGATCCATATCCATATATCTCACTCTCACACACACACAATTGTAGTCATTATCACAGCATCAAAATATGGCTCAGAAATACTTTGAGTAAACTCAAGCATACAAGAGATCTGTGAGTGAAACACACTGGAGACTTTATTTAACCAAAAATTTTCATCTGAGTCTTTACAGAAAGAATGTACAAACCAATAGGCTAATCGTGCATCTTTTATTGTCACATGCAGTGACTAATCAATCAACTGGGGCGACACCTGGGTGGCCAGTTAGGTTCCAGGAGTGGTAAGCATCATACCAGCCACCCTTCTGGCAGTCTTGTGTGGTTGAGGCTGCAGGTTCAAATACAGAGGAAGGGCATAATAGCCTATCTTTAATACAATTCATATGAATGCCTGAATAACGTCTGTGACTGAAGTTGTTGAGCATGTTAGCATTTCCCCTTAGCTCCTGCTTGGGCTAGCTGTTAGCTTGTCAATTACCAGTAGGTCACAATAAACAATTTCTCTAAACTGTGACAAATGACTAAAGTCTGGGATACAACCACATTACTGAACAACCCCAGATAGACCGATTTAAAATATGCACTGAGCAAACACATGAAACGCAACACTTTTGTGTTTGCTCCCATTTTTCATGAGCTGAACTCAAAGAGCTAAGACTTTTCCTATGAACACAACAGGCCTTGTTCGCTCAAATGTTGTTCACAAAGTTGTCTCAATCAATTTGTTAGTGAGTACACCTCGCAGGTGTGGTGTATCAAACAATGCTGATTTGACAGCAGGATAATTACACAGGTGTGCTTTAGGCTGACCACAATAAAAGGCCACTTTAAAAATGTGCAGTTTAGCACAATGCCACAAGTTTTGCATAGTTATACACATATTATAAAGGAAAGTTGTGTTTACTTTGATGTGAGCCTTGGATCTGGCTGAAGTTTGAAAACTGCATTTCAAAGGTGGAAACTGTGATTCTTTGAAAAAACTTGGTTCAGTAGTTTATTTATTGCTGACAATCAATTAGGAAAAAACAATGAACACTTGAAACTTACTAAAAGTTTGTTTTTGTGCAGTTCATTGATGTTGCCTAAACTGTCCTGACAAACAAGATTTTCTTGAAATAAATACAACTCTGTGTGCCTATATATAAAAAAATGAACGGGAATAATAATTATTGTAAATAATAATGTAGCTGTAAACGAGGTTCATTTTGATGGATTTCACAAAACATTTGTCCTGTTTATGATGCTCTATAAGATGCACAAATATAAAGTGCAGCATATTTTATTTACTGAACAAAAGAAGGAATATTTGCATTTTAAATGTGAAACGAGATATTTGCTGTTTTCCACAACAGCAAGCAGATCAACAGTCTCCTGAAGCTCCTTTTGAATTAAAAAAAGAAGGCCTTCAGCTCTGGCAACAAGGATGAGTCAAGGATAAGACTGTTGGGCTCAGGAGGCGTAGAAGAAAACCATAAGCAAAACTTTAAAAACATCATCAAAGATGTGGAACATGAGCAGCAGCAGGACAGTTAGAACAGAGAACTGACCTGAAGTCCCTCAAGTCCCACCTGTCAAACATCCTGCAGCACATCTTCACTTTGAGTCTGCAGCAGGAAAAGCTACCAGTGCTTTGGAAAACATCCTGCTCTGTACTGGTGCCTAAGAAACCCACCCCATTTGGCCTCAGTTGCTTCAGACTAATTGTCTTGACATTACATATGAAGGTTTTGGCGAGACTGGTTCTGACTCACCTGGGGCCTCATGTATCAACGGTGTGTACGCACAAAAACCTTGCGTACGCCATTTTCCACGCAAAACTCCGTATGTATCAAAACAGAACTGAACGTGGAAATGTGCGCAGCCCCACGGCAACTCCAAGGCTGGCGTACGCACGTTTCTGTGGTTTTGGTTCCATTGGCGACACTTACAGGTGATTCTGAGAAACTGTTCATGATGTGAAAATAATTATTATTCCCACCAAACACACATGATTAACAATTATTACATCCACATGGACGCAATTAGATGAGTGGATACAAAAGCATGCGCAAAATAGTGGCAACAATATTGACAACAATGGCCTTATGAGGTGCGGTTCGTTTAAATAAGAAGTTGACCAAGCTATACTAACATGCCTAGATAGGTCACTGGGAAGCGCGTTCGCCTTCCGTCCCAAACCTCATGAGTTCAATTCCCGCATGGTACGTTTTTATTTTATTTTTTATTCATTCCAGATTTAAAAAACACAAGAAAACTATTTACAAAACAACAAGAAATCTTCTGCTTCCTTTCATTTCATGTATTGTTTTATTTCTTGTTGTTTTTTTTAAATAGTTTTCTTGTGTTCTTTAAATCTGGAATGAATAATAAAAAAAAAAAAACGTTGTACCATGTGGGAATTGAACTCATGAGGTTTGGGACGGAAGGCAAACGCGCTTCCCAGTGACCTATCTAGGCATGTTAGTATAGCTTGGTCAACTTCTCGTTTAAAAGTGGGTGGTTCGTTCGAACCCCCCGAACCCCCCTTGCCTACGCGTGCCAAACAAAACCTTTTTCCGTGCCTCTACCTCACTCAGAAGTGTCTCCAGTTCACAGTCCGTGAAGTTCCTCTTTTTTCCACGTTTCGACATGATTTGCAATAGAGCAATGACGACATTCCTCTGGTGCAGGGCATATTTAAATGAATTTGCATATTTATATGGAGGCGTGTCAAAGGCGGAGTCGGCCACTCTCTCATGTGCGCTCAATTCCACGTTGATTGTGATGTACAAAAGCAATGTGCGTGGATTCCGGCGTACGCACAGTTTGATACATCTGGATTTTTTTGTGCGTACGCCGTTTTCTGGATTTGACCGTACGTCACTTTTCAGTAAGAAGTCCACGCAAGTCTTTGTACATGAGGCCCCTGGACCGCAGGTAAAAACTGTTCAGCCCTCTCCAGTCTTTTGAATAACAGACGAATAATTCTGGAAAACTCAAAGTGTTTGTGGTATCAGTGATTATGAAACTTTTATTTCCGAGTTAAACCACAGATCTTTTTGTTAAAAACAAAAACATGTTTTCTTAATCTGAGGCAGACAATAAAGACGAGTAAAGACCAAAGAATAAAAGCATGATTATGATTCAACACATTGAAAACAAGCAAACGTCACCAGAGGGCATACCGCTGTAATCTGAGGCTATAACACAGAGTAGGGTGTTCCCTCAGCAGTTTTAATGTCCTCAGTTCTAAAACTAAAAACTGCTCAAACTGAATGAACTTGCCTTTAGAGAAAAATATTCAAAACAAAAATCTAATAAAAACATCTTTAACTTTAAAAAAAATCTTAAATTTTCTGTTTCTTTTGGTAGAGTTTACAAAACAAGACCTTCAGTTGTTTGTGAGTGCAGGTATTCATGCTTTTCTGCAAAGCATCACACCCAGGAGGCTGTTTGTGTGCTTGACATGTGTTGTGAGAAAACCATAGTTCTTCAAAAGCTCACTGTACTCTGCTGCACTTCGTTGTTTCCCCTCGCTCATGCTGAGCGCCTGCAGCAGGCCGCACCTCGGACCGCTTCTGTCTTCCTCCAGAAGGATCTCAGCCAGCAGGAGGCCGCCGCCTGGCAGAATAAAGTGCATGCAAACATACGTCTTTTGTGATCAGTGGTTGTTTTTCTACTCACTTGTCTCTTTACATTACACTGCTTCAGGCAAAGAGCGCAGTATTAAATATTTTGGCTTGGCTGTGAACGTTTCAGCTTTCTTGTAGAGCTGCTTTGTATTTTACGAACCTTTTCCAGATTTTATACAAGTTCATATTGAAAAGTAACAGCAGCAGTTCTCAGCAAAGCTGAAAAGAAGCAGCTCATTCTTAGATTTGATTTTTCCCACTAAAAGGAAAACGAACATTGCATCAGATGCAAACATGTTACTAAAAGATGGCTTTTTAAATCATAATATTGTGAATGTTTATGAAGCATTCACACATTCTGATCTATTTTTCTTCTGTACATTTTTCAGCATCGTTCTCGTTCCATAATTTTTGTGCTATTTCAACAAATCATAAATCAAAACGTTCAGCTCTTTCAGGACAATCCTGCTATGACTTTTGGTATTGGTGAAACTAGCTTTTTTTTATTTTTTATATTTAGCTCATTTTACATCCTTCGTATATTTAGATCTGTTTACAAACGTTTACTGCTCCTTTCACGTTTTGTTCGGCTTCGTTCAGCTTCTTTGCGCAAATTTAAACTTTTTTACAGCTACCATATTTTCTGCCCTGTAAGTCGCAGTTTTTTGCATAATTTACATGCCCTGCGACTTATAGGCCGAAGCAACATATTTATGGATTTTCCCAAATTTATAAACCAATTTTTGGCTGAGATATGACAGTTTTCATTCATTCTGACTGGAAAAAAAAAAAGCAGTACCATTTTCAGTCACTTGATGGCAGCAGAGTAGTAATAGCTGTATGACATGCTGTTGTATCATGTAATAGGTAAACGTGGCTATAAGGACAAATACAAAAAAGTTCAGACAAAAACAACTGGGCTTTATTATACTTTATTGGTTGTTGTTGTTTTTTACTAGAACTTTTTTGAATTTACCATGTCCAGGATGACTGAGAATCTTCACCAGCTCTTAATGATACAATCGGCTTGCCATATTCTCCCCACCTTTGTTCTGCCTGCTGCTTGGACTGACCATCAAACCAGCTCTACCGCCCTGACGAAATTCAGCTAATTTGACCATTAAAGTGCATTTTTTAAAGGAATAGTTCAACGGAGACACACCTTTGTTATAATTTCGAGCAAACAAAAAATTGTTTTTAGGCGTTTATCTTGTTAAATTTGCACAGGAACTCATCGCGTGCACGCGTTTACTTCCGCGTATCGGCTTTTGAAATGCAGCTGATTTGACCGTCAAAGTGCATTTATTAAGCAAATGTTAGACTGAGACACACAGTTACTATAATTTTGAGCAAACAAATAATTTTTTTGAAGTGTTAATCTTGTTAAATTCTTGTTAAAGGCCTCCCGTGCACACTCGTGTGGCTGCCTTTGGCACAACACCGGCCCACATTTCCGGGTCGTGAGCGGCAACGCGTAACAAATGTGACGCATTAATGGTGGCACATAATAGATGCAACGTATTCGGCAAAGAGACATATTTATGGATTTTTCCCCTTTATCTGACAAATATGGACTGATGCGACTTATAGGGCACAGCAACGTGTACGGCACAAAAAAACGGTACTTTGAGCCAACTTCAGTTGTTTTTTTCTGCTTTTTTTGGGTTCTTCTTTTAGACTCTTTCTGCTAATTTCAGCTTGTTATGTTCCTTTCTGCTTATTCATGCAAGTTTCAGCTTTTCTGCTATTTCAGCTACTATTTTAGCTTTTTTTTGGCTAATTCCACAATTTTTGCACTAATTTCAACCTTTTCAGCCTAATTCAGTAAAAATTTGCTCTCTTCACTTCCTTCTAGTAACTTAAGCTTATTTAGCTACTTTTCAGCCGTTTTTGTGTGTGCTAGTTTCAGCTTTTTTTTTTTCAGATAATTTTCACTTTTTGTGCTCATTTTTGCTTCTTTCAGACTGGGCAAAGATGTTCTGCTTTCTTCTGCTAGTTTAAGTTTATTCTAACTTTTGAGCTAACCTTTTAGCATTTTGTAGCTAATTTTAGCCGTTTTCAGATAAATACAAGCTTTATGTGGTAATTTCTTCTACTTTCAACCTAATTAACTTCTTTATGCCAATTTCAGCTTGTTATGCTCCTTTCAGCTTTTTTCTGCTAGTTTCAACTTTTTCTGCTCTTTCACCTACTATTTCGCCCTTTTGATGCTAATTTTAGCTTTTTCAGCTAATTCCACTTTTTTTGTTGCTCTTTTGTCTTTTCAGCTAATTTTCTATTTTAGATAAATCCTAATTTTTGTACTGTACTCATTTCTGCTTCTTTAAACCTAATTCAGCAAATGTGTGGGTTTTTTCTGCTTTCTTCTGCCAATTTAGGCTTGTTCTTCCATTTCAGCTACCGTACATTTCAGCATGGTTTTTTTGTTGTTGTTGTTGCTAATTTCAGTTCTTTTTAGCAAGTTCTTCTGTAATAAGCATTCACACTGAATTTTCTCTGGAAATGCACTTTCTCTAGTTACAGGTACTTCAGCTTTCAGTTTAATTATTTTAGCAAAACGGTCAAAGACTTAAAGGATCTTTACCTGGAGTGCATGCAGCTGCAGTTTTGCTCAGCAGAATGTGCAGCTTCTCATCAGTCAAATCGTGAAGGATCCTCACAAGGATATACAAGTCTGCTTTAGGCAACTCATCTTTAAAAAAGTCTCCTGTTTAAAAAAAAACAAGAAAAATATTCCATATAACGATCACAGAGTGACGGATTAATAAAATAGATTAAAAATTAACCATCAGAGCTGTTAAATAAAAACTGACCAGCTTTAAAAGACACCCTGCTGTCTGTGCTTTGCGGATGGAAATATTCCCTCATGTCCACAACAGCAGGCAGATCAAACACAGTCACAGACAGTTCTGGGTGGGCTTTAATAAACTCATAGGCCATGACACCCGTGCATCCTGGAAGAGCAAAACGACCATGTAAAAACCAGTGATTGACAAAAAACAAGTGTGATCGTTAGTATTCTTACCTCCGAGGTCACAGGCTGTTTTGTAGCTGGAGAGGTCAAAGGCCGTTGCTATGGCATTAGCTGCAACTTTAGCAGAGCTGTGCATGCCCTTCATGAACTTCAGCTTGTTATCTTGACTGTTACTGACAGTGTCCTTCAAAACAGAGACAACATCAGGTCATCTCTTCTCTGGAGTGTACAAATCTCATGCTCAACCAAAAGATGATCACCTGACATTCATCCTTAGATTCCTTGACTTTGTCACGCTGACTAGCTCCCTCCTTCACAGCACGCTCAAGGTGTGAGAAAAGAGGCCACAGTGTGTCGTTGCAGTGCTGAATGTATCCGTGCAAAGAAAGACGAGCATCTGAGCGCAAAAACACCGTGGCCACATCCGTGTTCTCATACACAGGCTTTGAACACGCTGGGGGGGGGGACAACAGGAGAAAATGTTTTAAATGTAAATATAAAACATGTTTATGAACTGAGCAGAGAGTTGACTAACTTGTCTTTTTGGTCTTCAACAGTCCCAGAGGCACGCAGGCCTCCAGGAGGCGCTCTGCTCCTTTCACAGAAACGTTGATGTTCTGGGCCATCTGCTCAGCGTCTAGCCCTGGTTTACTGTGCAGCAGGTCAAACACACACAGCTTGGACGCTGTAAAGAGGGCCTGCGACATTTTTAGAAGGGCAGAAAGATATAGTCATTATGGAGCTCCATTATGCATGTAAAGAAACTGCCTGCTGTGTTTTAAACAAACAAACAAACATGAGAATGTATAAATTTTACCTCCTTGTTTTACTACTTTTATGAAAATGACCAATGCCACACATCAGAGAGGTTTAACTGAACATTGTTACAATGATAATGGATAAAATGTTGATTTTTAGGAACAAAAAAATACAATTTGAAAAGATTTACCTGACAGATATGCTATTGAGGCAACAATTAACAGCTTATATTTTAAAGATCAAATCAAATAGTTAGTTCTCACTTTTCTTTTATTCCAACACCACTTTATAAAGGGTTACTAATGATCACATTGAAGTAGCTTGAAAATATGTGAGAATTTATCAAATTTCTATGGAGTTTTGGATTGCAAAAGCAAAATTATAATTCCAGTAGAAAACAGATACAAAAAGAAACTTCTTTCACCAGATGAATATCAGCCTGGGACAGCAGCCTGGGACCAGGCTGGTGTCGGAGCTGCGCCTGAAGCTATTGGAGCAGGAGCTACGTGCTGTGCTAACTGGGCTACATCGGATCTAGTGAACAAAACCTCTTCGGATAATAGAGCTGATTGCTGCAAGCTGCTAAAACCGTGAGTTCTGTTCTAATAACTGCTGATCTGGGTGCTGCACTGCTGGTCCACAGCCACCATCGTTAGGCCTGTGAGCCTCGTAAAAGGGCCACGTGGTTCAGCAAACAAACCAGAGACCTGCTACCATTAGATTACAAGCTCTGCAAGTATGACGAGAAGTAAAAGACCAAAGTCACCAGTCTCTGTAAATATGAGAAATATAGGACAAAAATCACCAGACCCGGAGGGAAACAACTCAGTAGAAATGCAAGAATTTAAAGAATCACTCAACTTTATGAGTGGACAAATAGAAAATTTAACAAAAAAAATGGATTCCCAGGCCGATCTGGTGAAAGAAATAAGAGAACTGAAAGAACTGATAATTAGCAAAGACAATAAAATTGCTGAACTAGAACGAAAAATAGAGGACTTAGAACAATACACAAAGCAAGACAACGTGGTGATCTCAGGACTTGATATTAGTAAGTGTCAGACAAATGCAAGAAATCTTACCAACGAAGTCCAAACTGAGAATGCATCTCAGGAAGAACAAGAGACTCTGGAGGAACATGTAGTTACTTTCTTACAGGAAAGGAACATTAACATAAACTATGGGGACATTTCGTTCTGTCACACCCTGCCTAGTAATTCACCAAGATTCAAACCGTCAGTTAGGGGTGGGCGATATGGCTCAAAAATTATATCGTGATAGTTCAGAGTACTGTATATCACGATAATGATACATTTCGTGATATAACCCAAAAAAATAAATAAAATAAAATGTATTTATTTGACAAAATTAACTTAACATGTTGCTTTGCAGTATTATATAAAATTTTGAAAAACAACAAGGGCTAATTTTACTGAAATTACTTTATTTAGTAAAGTATTTAGTCTCCAAGTAAAACTACACCTGCACTTTAGTTTTTGTGGTGTTTTTTTTATTTATTATTATTTTGTGCAGACTTTTTCAATCTAAATAACAGATCATTTTTAAAGTGCAGGTGTAGTTTCCTAAAACAACTAGCCTAAATAAAATGTGAGCATAAAGGAAACGTACAACAAATTATATGTTGCCTTTAAATGAGCTGAAACTTCTACAAGTTGATCAGCCTGGCTCTCGCCTTCCTGCACAGCTCCGCTCAATTCTCATTTCCCTTCACTGTCCGAAGCGAAGTGAAGGACAAGGGTCTGGTTTTAACCAGGCTACAAGTTGATCAGCTGACCTTGAAACTTGTTCGTGTTTCAGCTTCATCTGTTCATGCAGGAATGTGTGATTCATTTTTTTTAACTGAACTGTGTCTAATGGATGATGGAGTGACTGTGGAGCCGCGCGTGTTTAGTTGAGGTGGACACGCTGCACCGCGGCTGCTCGGAGCGGAGCGGGGCGGGGGAGGGTGGACAGCTGTCTGTGCCTGCAGAGCAGGGGGAGAGAAGAGACGCGCGCGTTGTTTTTAACATTTTAGCAGTAACTAATTAGCGTTTTACACCACTACAGACTGTTGGAGGGGAGGTGCGCAGTTGTTTAAAGCGCTCGGGTGTTAAGGGGCGGGGCGCCCTGACGTATTACGTCATGAAATTAGCACATCATGATATAAGTTTTTTGCCCGGGCAAGCTTTTTATACCGGTATTACCGGTAACGATATGATATGGCCCAGCCCTACCGTCAGTAGTCGTCTAGTTCTATAGCAGGTATACAAAAAACTATGTTATGCAAAATAGAAGAAATCTGAAGGGAACAGACGTTTACATAAATGAACATCTTACCAAAAAAATGGAAAAATTGCAAAGGAAGCAAGGTGGTTAAAAAACAAAAACAAAATACATTCAACATGGACAAGAAATGGATACATCTTTATCAAAACAAAGGAAGGGTCTCAGCCTAAAATGATAAAAGAGCTGACGGATCTGGATGAATTCAGGAGATGAAAAATTACAAATGGATAAAATATACAGTGAAATGAACAAATACATTAGAACATGACAACATACGAAGACTCAGAACCTAAAATATATAATGTTGAAAATGTGATTGATGCAAATTTTTTCCCTGTAATAAAAGATAGCGAATATTATAATGAAGAGCAGTTTAATGACATCAATATATCAAAAGGAGTTCTCTCTATTATTCACTTTAATAGCAGAAGTATAAATGCAAACATATCCAAAATAACAGATTACTTAAAACAGTTAAATAGAACTTTTACAATAATAGCGCTGTCAGAGACATGGCTCAATGATGATAACACAAGTAATATTCACATCGAGGGGTATGAATTATATCATATGAACAGAAATAATAAAAGAGGTGGTGGAGTCGCTATGTTTGTCAATAATTAAATAAAATGTAAATTAAATAGTGAAATGTCAATAACAAATAAAAATGATCAAAACAAATGTGTTAAAAAAATATGAAATAGTGTAATGTGTATTGTATCAATTAGAAAATTAGAAAGAGTTAGTCATTTTGTACTGTTGGTTGAAGATTATTATTGTTTAATCTGATTGTTGGAAAAAGTTGGTTGAAGATTATTATTGTTTACATGGCTGATTATTGTTGTTTAATCTGATTGTTGTAAGTAAGGGGCAGATATAATAAGATTTATTCTTCTTTCTGCTACCTTTCATTTTTTTACATTTTGTACACTATCATTTAATGAGATTGTCTTGTATCGTTTCTTTTGTAAAAAAAAAAATGAACAAATTTAATAAACATAAACATAAACATATATTTCTTTTCAATAAAAGTAAAACATAAAATAAAAATAATGTTATGGTTTCCAGTCATTAACTACAATGTAGTATAGAAAAAAATATTATATTGCAAAAAAAAAAAAAAAAGTCGTAAAATTACGAGAATAACGTAATATTACAAGAATGAAGCTGTAGCATTAAGATAATTAAATCGTAATACAGTATTATGAGAATAAACTCACAATATGTCCTGTGTCAGCTTGCCCCTGCTGTGGACAGCCTCCAGTCACTGTGTTTATGAAGTTGTCCATGATCACTTTTGTGTCACCGTTTGTGAAATATGCCTCCATTCGCATTATGTGATGAATAAATCTGTCAGTGCAGCCATTAACTGCAATGTCATATGACTTCAGTTTATCATAAGGATCCATATGCTACAGTGCGTTGAGCCCCTGCTATTGTACTGCCGACATCAACTTTCATCATTTTACTGCAGTTGTAAGACTGCTTGTTCATATCGGAGTTCTGATAATACTACAACTTTATTTTCGTACTATTTCAACATTATTCTCATAATATTACTTTGTCGTAATACTATGACTTTATACTCATAATATTACAACTTTATTCTCGTAATATTTCAACATTATTCTCGTAAGATTACTTTGTCTAAATACTACGACTTTATTCTCGTAATATTACTTTATTGTCATAATGATAATACTATGACATTGTTCTCGTAATATTATGACTTTGTCGTCCGACTTCATTCTCGTAATATCACGACTTTATTCTCGTAATATTATGACTTTATTCTCGTAATATTATTCATTCATTCATTCAACCTTTATTTAGTCAGGTAAATCTTATTGAGCCTCGAGGGCTCATTTACGAAAGCGACCTGCTACAAACTAAAGAATGATGAACAGCAATGATACAAATACATTAAACAATAAACAAAAGAAAAAGAAAAAGTAGCAAAAACTAGCAAAAACATTATAAGGTAGATGTACAAAATCAAAGACAGGAACATATCTGCATTGGTTTTTGCCAGGATTCCAACAGATTCTGAAAACCATTTAGAGAGGTCAGGGCCGAGAGCTTCAGATCTTTTTGTAAGATATTCCAGGAAGCAGGAGCAGAATAGGAGAAGGCCCTTTACTTTATTACTATTTATTTACTTACTTTATTACTATATTTATTTACTTGACTTTATTCTCATAATATTATGACTTTATTCTCGTAACATTATGACTTTATTCTAGTAATATTACTTTATTGTCATAATACTACGACTGTTCTCGTAATATTATGACTGTTGTACAACTTTATTCTCGTAATACGACTTTATTCTCGTAATATTATGACTTTGTCATACGACTTTATCTCGTAATACGACTTTATTCTCGTAATATTACTTCATTGTCATAATACAACAACTTTGTTCTCATAATATTATGACTTTATTCTCGTAATATTACGACTTTATTCTCGTAATATTATGACTTTGTCATACGACTTTATTCTCATAATACTATGACTTTATTCTCGTAATAAGGCTTTATTCTCAAAATATTACAACTTTATTCTCGTAATATTACTTTATTGTCATAATACTACCACTTTGTTCTCGTAATATTATGACTTTGTTGTACGACTTTATTCTCGTAATATTATGACTTTGTCATACGACTTTATTCTCATAATACTATTACTTTATTCTCGTAATATGACTTTATTCTCATAATATTACAACTTTATTCTCGTAATATTATGACAATGTCATACAACTATATTCTCATAATACTATGACTTTATTCTCGTAATACGACTTTATTCTCGTAATATTACGACTCTATTCTCGTAATATTATGACTTTGGTGTACGACTTTATTCTCATAATACTATGATTTTATTCTCGTAATATTATGACTTTGTCATATGACTTTATTCTCATAATACTAGGACTTTATTCTCGTAATACAACTTTATTCTCATAATATTACAACTTTATTCTCGTAATATTACAACTTTATTCTCGTAATATTACAACTTTATTCTCGTAATACAACTTTATTCTCGTAATATTATAACTTTATTCTCGTAATATTATGAATTTGTCATACGGCTATATTCTCATAACGCCGGGTACCCACCAAACGCGTCTTGAGCGTCAAAAATGCTCTTGCCACACCCTTTTGGCCGCTTGTCACCAGAATCTGTTCACACTGAAGACGCGTCTGATGACGCGCAGTGGGAGGAGCGTCTGGCTCCTTTTCCGGTCGGGTAACTCGGATTTGTTTGTTTTTTTGTACACCGGGCAGATGAAATCAGCTGTACGTGAGCCTCGTTACTACTTGAGTGGGTTTTCTACGAGCCGAACTGCAGCTCCGAAAGTCTTTGTTGAGATTAAAACGTTTTTTTAATGTTTGGGGTGATCGTACGCTCGAGCGGACAGCGGCAACTGTAAAAATGCCAAGTTTCTTACCGGAGGCTGGTTTCTTCATGGAGGCTCGATGGGGTAAGTTTAAAAAGTCCAAAAAAAGTCCTGTCGTCGTTGCGTCATCACATAGCAGAGTCTCTCCCGATTGGTTGCTGCGACGCGTCGAGCAGCCAAAGTTCAAATATTTGAACTTTGGCTGCTCGACGCGTCGGCTGCTTCGGACGCGTCGCGTGCGCGGAAAAGAACTGCCGCGCGCAGCCGCGCCGCTTGAAATGCTCAAAACGCGCCGCGTCACGCCTCGCCTCAACATAGACTTTCAATGTAAACCGGCAGCTTCCGCTGCCTGAAACGCATTTGGTAGGTACCCGGCATAATACTATGACTTTATTCTCGTAATACGACTTTATTCTCGTAATATTACAACTTTATTCTCGTAATATTATGACTTTGTCATACAACTTTATTCTCATAATACTATGACTTAGTGCTGGACGATAATTCAATAACGATAAATACCGCGATATACTTTTATTCAATAACGATGATATGAAGTTTAAGCATATTTTCGATATTTCGATAGGATTTTACAACTTTTCACTGACGTTTTTCTCTTTCTGTTCGGGTTGAAGCGGCTGCTTCAACAACGCGCCCGGACAGAAAAAGCTGTGACACAAAACGTGCGTGGTGACGTCGTTGTTACGCAGCGCTCACTCCAGCAGCAGGCGTTAGCGGTAGCAGGCTAAAAGCTAAGCTAGTCTCCAAAGCGCGTTGTTTTCGCTTCAAAACGAGTCAAACGAGTGCTCATGACCGTCAGAATGTGACTGAACAAAGTTTCACAAGCGAAGAGAAAGCAGACGACATCACTGATGAGAGGAAAGACTAATTCGTCGGTGTGGACGTAGTTCGGTTTTGTTAAACTGCAGGCTTCTTCTGCAGCGAGTCCTACTCGGTTTCTTTATTTTTCAAAACGTGACGGAGAGTCGTTCTAACTAGCTGTGGAAACATCTACTTGTTTAATCTGAAGAGTTTCCACTCGATAGAATATGATGAGAGTCAGAAGATGAAGAATAAAGTTTGAGCCAACGTTTCCCTGAAACTACGACGTAAACAAACAGCCCCAGCGCGACATGTTTTTTTTATTGAAAATAAAACAGATTCATCAGAATAAAAAGAAAGAAAAACACTGAATGAAAAGGTGCAGAAAGACGAAAATAGTGTTATAATATCTGCCCCTTGTTTAAAAAATACAAAATAACTACAAACAACAACCTTCACTTCACCTGCACCACACCTTCCCAACAACTTTGATTTAATCATCTTTTTATATAAATAGTTTTATAAATGTTTATGATATCAAGTCAACACAATCCTGTTTCCTGATTTACAACTCAGCTCCTTCACACTAGTTCTAAATGAAGATTCTACAAACATTTACATTCCCTTCAGGGTTTAAGAGCACCTGTCAGTGACTGAGCACCTGTCAGTGACTGAGCACCTGTCAGTGACTGAGCACCTGTCAGTGACTGAGCACCTGTCAGTGACTGAGCACCTGTCAGTGACTGAGCACCTGTCAGTGACTGAGCACCTGTCAGTGACTGAGCACCTGTGGAGGAAGTGGACGCGGGCACACCTTGGCTGCCGCTGCTCCTCGTACTTTTTGCTTTTTGAAGCCTTTTTTATTACTTTCTGCTGTTTTTTTTCACCGAGCCTTGTTGGACATTTCTACCTTTCTCGACTGCAGAGTGCGACAGGCGTAAGCCTGTGTACAGCACCTGTACAAGCGGACGCGGACATTTCTACCTTTCTTTGAACTTTTCTACCTTTCTTGAACGCAGAGTGCGGCAGGCGCAAGCCTGTGTACAGCACCTGTGTGAATCGGACACGGACATTTCTACCTTTCTGTGATTAAGTTTTGTGTTTTAGTTAGTTAGTTTTAGAGCAACTGTCTTTTCTGACTGCGTTGTGGATCTGCAAACATTATAAGTTGCCGGTCAAAGCAGATGACCGCTTGTCCTGAGCCTGGGTCTGCTAGAGGTTTCTTCCTTCTAAAAGGGAGTTTTTCCTTTCCACTGATGCCATTGTGCTTGCTCAGGATGGGAGATCGTGGCGAAGCCAAGATTTGACTTGTTTGCTGGAGTCATTAGATAGAAAACTTTACTAGTCTAACCGGAATTTTAATAATAGTAGGGGCTGCTAGCTCCCGCTAGCTTCAACACGAATTTAGCTTCGAGTATCACGTAGCTGCACTTATTGTTCGCTTACCTGCTGCCTCTCTCAACTTCCTGTGTCCTCTGGACTGTTCTGGACTCTCTCCTGTACTCCTTCAAGGTAATGCTCGTTCGAGTTACCTCTCTCTCCTTCTTGTATATCTTTTTCGGAGCCGTGGGCCTGCTGCTAGCGGCTAGCTCTGTGCTAGCCTCCACCGGCTCGTGGATGTTGACGTATTCCGCTTCGCAGTTGTTTGAACTTAACAACTGCTCCATTCCTCCTTCTATTTCCACCATCAAACAACTGGGACTTCTGCGTAGACCTCGTTACATCCATAGAAGCTCTCGAAAGAAAACCGTTGAAACTCAAGCGAACTCGGATTCGATTAGTGCTGTCTGGACTGAGAGACGTGTCGCACCTCGATGGCGTCATCAGAACGCTGCGTCTGTAGGCCTTTGTAGTCCTCTGCGCACGAAGTGGCGAGGAAAACGTGGAGTGGACTTCAGTCTGCTTAAACCGGTTCAAAAAGCTCCTATTCCAACTGGTATTAAATTAGAACTTTTCAATGTGCAGTCTCTTTCCAACAAGTCATGTTTAATTCATGATCACATTCTGGAGAAGGACTTGGACCTCATGTGTCTTACAGAGACGTGGCACCAACCAGAGGTGTTCAGTTCTCTGAATGAGGCGTGTCCCTCTGGATACAGTTATCTGCAGAGAGCCCGCAGCACTGGCCGCGGTGGTGGTCTGGCTGTAATTTATCGCAGTAATTTAAAATTGTCTCATCTGTCTTCTCAGGACTTTTCCTCTTTTGAATGTCTGGCTTTCAGCTTCAAAGCCCCACTCCTGATGAATGTTATATTAATTTATAGACCTCCCAAACCGCATGTTTCATTTAACTCAGAGATGCATGACCTTCTCACTTTTTTCTGCACCTCCCCTGTGAAGACTATTTTTCTTGGCGACTTAAATATCCACGTGGACAATTCTTCTTCACCTCTGGCAACAGATTTTAAGTCTCTTCTGGACTCTCTTAATCTCACTCAACATGTTGACGCCCCTACGCACAGCAGGGGGCATACTCTGGATTTGGTGATTACAGACACTGTACTCATCAATAACTTATCTGTATATGACCTGGGTGTCTCAGACCACAGGGTCATCTCCCTGGAAGTGCCTTCATCTTCGCCTGCTTCAAATCCAAAACGACCCATCCAGTTCCGTGACCTTAAAAACATTTCCCTTGATGTTCTGTCTGCTGATCTTCACACCCTGACCGCTGTCAATCATTCATCTGCAGATGACTCTGTGGATTACTACAACCAATCTCTTCGGGAGCTCCTGGACCTACACGCCCCCTTAAAGACAAGACTGGTGTCTTTCTCGCGCTCAGCTCCTTGGTACACTGATGAGCTGCGCAAGATGAAGGCAACTGGCCGTGCTATTGAGAGACGTGTAAAATCATCTGGTCTGTCTGTGCATAAGCAGGCATATAAAGAACATCAGAAAGCATACGCCTATTCTCTTAAAGAAGCACGCTCCAAATATTATTCTAACATCATCAACACCTGCCCTGGAAACTCTAAACAGCTCTTCTCCACAATCACTCGTCTGCTTAATCCCATTAAGCAAACTCTTGAGGACTCTGCTCAAAAATGCGACCTGTTTCTTTCATCTTTTAAAACCAAAGTTGACACTATCAGATCTCAGCTCCACAACCTCCCCGTTCTCAGTGTGCCACCCACCCGTCTGCATTCTGGGACCCTAAACAGCTTTGACGAAGTTGTTCAGAGTGAGGTGGAGGCCATCATCAAGAAAATGAAGCCTTCATCCTGCGCCCTGGATCCTTTCCCCTCTTCTCTCATAAAAACCAATCATTCTGCAATAGGCCCACTTATCACTCAAATAATAAATCAGTCTCTACAATCTGGTCATGTTCCACTGCCTCTAAAAACCGCCATCATTAGGCCTCTTCTGAAAAAATCTAATTTGGATCCCGACATTTTTTCTAATTACCGCCCAATTTCACACCTCCCTTTTCTGTCTAAAGTGCTGGAAAAAGCTGTTGCTGCTCAGCTGCAGGATCACCTACAACAACACTCCCTGTATGAGAAGTTCCAGTCTGGATTCAGGGCAGCTCACAGTACAGAGACTGCATTGCTGAGGGTTACCAATGATGTCCTCTTGGCTGCTGACACTGGCTCTCCCTCCATCCTTGTCCTCCTTGACCTCACTGCAGCCTTCGACACTGTGGACCATAGTATCCTCCTCCACCGTCTTCATGTGGAGGTCGGTCTCTGCGACACAGTCCTGGACTGGTTCAAATCTTTCCTCTCCAATAGGCTGGAATGTGTTAGTCTTGGCAACGCCACGTCCCAGACAGTTTGTGTCTCCTGTGGTGTCCCTCAGGGGTCGGTTCTGGGGCCCCTGCTGTTTTCCCTTTACATGCTGCCTTTAGGTCAAATTATTAATCAGTTCAACATTTCTTTTCACTGTTATGCCGACGATACACAGCTTTACATCAGGACTGGAGCATCCTCATCTTCCACCTTGTCATCTCCATCTTCACTCACTGCCCTCTCTGCCTGCCTGGAGGCAATTAGGGCATGGATGAATCAGAACTTTCTTCAATTAAACTGCTCCAAGACTGAGGCCATACTGATTGGCACCCCTCACCAGGTACAAACATCTCCTATAACAACACTTTCCTTTTCTGGACAAGACATCCCCCTCTCCACCTCTGTTACTAATCTTGGAATAAAAATGGACTCCAATCTTACATTTGAAAATCACATTAAGCATCTGTTTAAAACTTGCTTCTTCCATCTTCGAAACATCTCCAGACTTCGCCCATCCCTAACTTTTTCCGATGCTGAGAAGCTCGTCCATGCTTTTGTCTCCTCCAGGCTCGACTACTGCAACTCCCTGTTTATTGGAATCCCTGGCAAAAACCTTCAGAAACTTCAATATATTCAAAACAGTGCAGCAAGGATCTTGTTGAGAGTTCGTAAATTTGAACATATTACGCCCATTCTCCATAACCTTCATTGGCTTCCTGTCGCCTACAGAATTCAGTACAAAACTGCTCTCATTACACATCAATGCTTACACGGAACTTCACCAGATTATCTGAAGGATATTCTCATTCCATACTCATCCACCCGTTCGCTGCGGTCACAGAACAGCAATCTCCTTCACATTCCGAGAACCAAATTAAGGACCATGGGAGACCGGGCTTTCAGTGTGGCTGCCCCCCGCCTGTGGAACTCTCTTCCTGACTGTCTAAGAGCCCCACAGTCTGTGGTTGACTTTAAGAGCGACTTGAAGACCTTTCTTTTCGACCAAGCATACTCTACCTCCTCATGATTCTACTTTTGATCTTAGCTGATATTGTTATTGATTTTAATTGTTTTATTATTTGTTTTATTGTCATTTAATTCTGTAGCACTTTGAGATTTTCATTAATGAAAAGTGCGTTATAAATTGAATTCATTATTATTATTATTATTATTATTATAATAACGTTTTAAACAAAATGTAATTGAATATTTGGGGGTAATATTTTTTTTTGTTTTATATATGACTTGTAAAATACTATGTTCAACCAAATCATAACATTTTAATAATTTCAATTGATGAAATAATATATTTGTTGGGTGACCATAGCACTTCCTAATAATAATTCTTACAGCTCTTTTTAGTAAAATAAAAATAGGATTTGTAAAAGTTTTGCATGCTTTTCCCCAAACTTCAATACAACAGATTAAATATGGAACAATCATTACATTATACAATATATTCAAAACTTTGTCATTCAAAAACTATTTTACTTTATACAATAATGTAATTGATTTTGTTATTTTTATTCTGACCCGACAGAATTATTGGGTTGATAATTTTATGTTTATTTGATGGTGATTTCCATCTTTTTGGAGGCTAAATACAAATACAAGGTGAACATCAATTTATTTGTATAGTTTATAGTTTTTTTTAGGCTTTTATATTGTTTATATCGATATCGAATTATATTGATATCGACCGAAATTAAGAACTATATCGTGATAAAAATTTTGGCCATATCGTCCAGCCCTACTATGACTTTATTCTCATAATATTATGACTTTGTCATACAACTTTATTCTCATAATACTATGATTTTATTATTGTAAACGACTTTATTATCGTAATATGACTTAGTTGTACGACTTTATTTTCGTTTGTAATTTTTTTTCTTCGTCTTAGCATGGCTCTAATTCTCAGTCATAATTAACATTTCAATTTCACTTCAGTTGAATTTATTTATAAATCACCAATTGACAACAAATGTCATCTCATGGAACTGTGGGGAAAAAATTATACATTATAAATCCTCTGAATGGTGTTTTCTCATTGGACACGCTTAGTGTTAGGAATGGGTTGTCTGGAACAAGCACCAGTGGTGGGCACAGTTCTGCTAATCCGTGAATACAGGAGCTAACTTTCCATGTAGTGGATTAGCGTTTTCACCAAGTTAGAAGATTTTTAGTAGAATTAGCTCCTGCTAAAATTAAATCTGGTAAATTCAAGTTCACTCATTTTTAAGAGTGTTCTCCGCACTAAAATCATACAGGACAATGGTGATTTACACAAAGTCATACTGTGCTATACTATGCGAAGCAAAGCTAAACACCACCTGTTGCTGTCACCACCCTCACAGTGCATTTCCCTCTCATATCTACCATAAACAGTTTCTGACTCATGGTGTCAGTTTACAGCCAATAACAGAGACTTTAACATAAATAGCAAACCAAACCAGAACAGGAAAATAACACAAAAACCCCATTTTCACACTCAGAAACATCAAAAACTATCAGAAACATTGCACATATAATTTCTACCCAGCATGCTTTGCAATGCTCACACGGTCTCTGGGACATGACTCGCTCACACATTTCACACGTTACCTTAATACAGATTTATTACCAAGAGAATATTGATTATGACGCACAGCAACTTTATACTGTAGCTAGTTTATAAAAGTAGTTAACCACAAAGAGAACATGAGTTGATTCATTATAGTAAATGACCCGAAGAAGACATCCAGCACACATTGAATGCATCACTCTGCTTCAGCATAGCAGAGTTCTGCTTTGCCTCTTTGGTTCCGATGGACCAAATTAATTTCTGAAAGCTCACCTCTTAATGGGACAAGGATGCTCTACCTGTGATTCATGAACCATTTTGAGTTGTATTCACTTACATTGTCACATTACAGACAGTCTTGTGTCAGTAACAGCAGTGTATGATAAACATTGGCGCTTTAGCGATAGCTTCCGATATATTTTTTAATCGGTTTAGCGGTTTAGCATTAGCAAAGCTCATTTTTAGTTCGCGGAAATATTAGTGGTTAGCAAAGTTAACTTTTTGATTAGCTGTGCCCACCATTGACAAGCACGTTGTTTGAACATAGAGTGGTTCATAAGTGTACTTGCTACCAGACCACCTTAGGCCAAAGGTCAATGATAAATATGGTAATTGTGTCATAGAACCTGCGGCCCTATGTCTTGGTCAATCGGGTGGAGGGGAAAACTTATCACTACCTAGTGGTGAGTTGGGTCTGGTGGTGGGGGAGGCTGCTGGACAGACCTGATGAACTCAAACACATAGTGAAGGTAAATTTGGAACATCTGGTGGAGTCCTCGCTCCATGCTGCTTTCAACTCACATCTCCAGGAGCTTTTACATGTCCTGGGGGAGGTCAAGGATATGGAATCCAAACAGGCCATGTTCAGGAGCTGTGGCCTGAAGGTCACTGGTGCCTGCCAGGGTGGCAACCAAAGGACATTGGTGGACACCAATGGTGATGGAGGCTGTCAAGCTGCAGAAGGAGACCTTGAGGTCTGGGTTCAGAAGGCCTCCTGAAGCAGCTGACAGGGACAGGGTGGCCAGAAGGACTGCAGCTTCACTGGTTGTGGAAGCAAAAATTCAGGCATGGGAGGAATTTGGAGAGGCCATGGAGAACTTGCAGTCCTCAAAGAAGTACTGTACTGGCAAATGGTTCGGCAGCTCAGGAAAAGAAAGAGAACTATATCCTAGACTGTGCTTTGTTTGGTGCTTGGGTGGGGAACTGCTGACCAGAACTGAGGATATTGTTGAGCTGTGGAAGGAGCACTTTGAGGATCTCCTTAATCCACCCACCCACGAAGATAACTGAAGGAATGATCACTTTAGTCCCTAAAACACCTCTTCTTACACTCAAGTACGATCACAGCATTTAGGTCTTACACCTTACTGTGTGTGCACAAATGAATCAAATACATTTTGTTTTTAATTCAATGTTGTTCTGCAAAAGTTCAGCAACAAATAAAAATTAAAAAATTTTGCTGTAAAAGTTCCTCACGGAAACAAAATCTACCTTTGATGCTTTGAATCCATCCATAAGTTCATACAGCAGCTGCAAGTCTTTTTTGGGTCCACTGTCATCATCTGCAGTCACTTCAGGCTTAATTCCTTCTTCTCTGCTCATTATCAGTCTCGATGGTTTATTTTCTGTGTCATGAAGTTTGGTCTCTCCATCATTGCATTTAGACAAGCCGTCGACCAACGTCCAGGATCTATCACTCGCTAAACTTTTACCATCTTTCCTTTTCACCTGGAAGAGATGATGGTTCGGGGTAAACAAATGCCAAGAGAGACAAATCTGTTTCAGAGGGTACAATAAACAAACCTTATGAGCTGGACTGGCAATGGGAGTGCTGAGCGTGAGATTAGATTTGTCTTCACTGGAGTTGGGTGTTTTCTGCGTTAGTTCAGGTGAAGAGGGACCACCGCTGGGGATCAGGCGGACAGACTCACTTGTGTCGTTGGAGAACAAAAAACGGTGGTTGTAAATAACATCAAGCTGTTTGCAGAAGTGGTTGAGGGGGAAACCCACAACATTTAGGAAGTCTCCATTAACGTACTCTACCAGCATGCCACCGAGAGCTTGAATACCATAACCACCAGCCTTATCCCTGAAACACACAGACAACACGTTTATCTCACCACATTTTTGTCACAGCAGCACATAAGACTCAGATTCAGGTTTGGATTTGTAATTTATTTTTCAAATGTACTTATGTTTATGTTTATTAAATTTGTTCATTTTTTTTACAAAAGAAACAATACAAGACAATCCCATAAATGATCATGTACAAAATATAAAAAAAATGAAAGGTAGCAGAAAGAAGAATAAATCTTATTATATCTGCCCCTTTTTTCCAACAATCAGATTAAACAATAATAATCTTCAACCAACAGTACAAAATGACTAACTCTTTCTAATTTTCTAACTAATACAATACACATTACGCTATTTCATATTTTTTTTAACACATTCGTTTTGATCATTTTCTTAAATGTAAACATTGACTTGGCATTTTTAACTACATTCTCCAAGCCATTCCATAATCTAATTCCCTGGATTGAGGTAGAACGTCCCTTCAAACTAGTTCTGAATTGTGGTTTTACAAACATCTCTGTCCCCTTAAGATTATAACAACTTTGTCTTTTAACAAAATGCATTTGGATATTTAAAGGTAATGCATTATTTTGAGCCCTATACATAACTGATAAAATATTATAGTCTACCAAATCATGGAACTTCAATAACTTCAGTTGATAAAATAATGTACTTGATGGATGACGGTAATGTTTTCTAGTGATAATTCTTACAGCTCTTTTCTGTAATACAAAAATAGGCTTTGTGATTGTTTTACACGCATTCCCCCAAACATCAATACAATAGATTAAGGGCCAGTTTACACGGCGCGTATTTTGAGTGATAACCGCTACTTTCTCTTTGCGACTTTGCTTATCGCCTACACGACGCTGCTGGCCCCCCTCGATGACTCCGATACTTTCCTGATCCTGCTCTCAAGGTGGAAGTTTTTCGCTGACCCCCCGCTGATAATGTAAACATCTCCCGTGGAGCTTTTGTGTCAACCACATGCGCGCAGCCCGCATGCGCGGACAGTCTGACATTTCACGTGTCACGCTGCAAAATATAACAGTTTAACAATAATAAACAGTATTTATGTTGGCGTGGGAGATGTTTAAATTTATCTGAACTACAGTATCTATCTGGACTCGTTACATTTTTTAAACAGTGCGTAACGTGCTGTGAAAATGAAGACACCAGGTTTATTTTTTATTTATTTATTTATTCAGCACCACAAAGTTTACAACACAAACACTGAGAATTAAACTGAACACACTATTAAAACACGTGAACCGAACTGTAACTACGTTAATGAACTGGACTCTTGCTGTGTGTTCATCTGGACCCATCAGAACCTCAGAACCATCAGCCTGTTGGAACGACAGCTTCTCCACCTGGCAGAAATAAATAAATAAAAACTCTGTTGTTGTGTGATCAAAGTAAACACAAGCAAACATTATATTAAGAACGTTGATTTACCTGCTGTAAGTCAGCTGTTTATCACGGAGTAAAGTCCGGTTCTGGTCCACAGTCCACTCAGCGTCTGGTGTGCAGCTTGTTAGATGAAGAGAGTCCCGCTTGGTGTCAAATCTGTCGACTCTTATCCAAAATCCAGCTTTAACTTATTGTTAACTTGTTGTTAGCTCAACTTTTAGCACAAAAGAAAGTAGCAGACTGCCAGCAGAGTGAGGCAGCACGCATGCGCAGTGGGTGAAGGTTCAGCAGCACGCATGCGCAGTGGGTGTAAGGGGGGGGCATGAGGGAGGGGGGAGATTCGAGCAGATCCGTGTCAGATCCGTGTCAACGCAAAACTTTTAAACTAATTAACATGCCCATAAGTTCTGTTTCCCCCATACAGTGTCCGTGTAAACAGGGCCTAAGTGTGGAACAATGATTGTGTTATACAACAAATACAGAGCTTTATCATTCAATAGGTCTCTGACTTTGTACAGTACTGCAATCGATTTAGCTATTTTTATTCTTACAGAATTTATGTGTTGTTTCCATGTCAGTTTGTCATCAATGATAACACCCAAAAACTTCACCTCACTCACTCTACAAATCTCAACACCCTCAATTTTGAGTGGAACATCAACAGTTTTCTTTTTATTACTGAATATCATGTAATTAGTTTTTTCTAGATTTAATGATAATTTATTTATTTTAAACCAAGTTTGTATCTTGACAAATTCTGTCTTTATCAATTCCAACATTTGTTCTATATCTTCACCTAAACAGAAAAATGTGGTATCATCAGCAAAAAGTACACATTTAAGGAGTCCTGACACATTTACCAAGTCATTCACATATAAAATAAATAGCTTTGGTCCAAGTACAGAGCCTTGGGGAACTCCACATGTGATATTACAGAGGTCAGATCTTACATCATTTATTTGTACAAATTGTTTCCTATCTTTCAAGTAGCTAGATACCCACTGTAATGCTGGTCCTCTAATACCATATTTGTTCAATTTTTCAAGGAGAATGGTGTGATCAATAGTATCAAATGCTTTTTTTAAATCAACAAAAATACTGATACAATATTGTTTTTGATCGACAGCAGTAGTTATTTGTTCCATTAATTCCATGAGAGCCATTGATGTAGAGTTTTTTGCTCTAAACCCATACTGACTGTTGCTTAGAATATTTTGTTTATCTATAAATTGATCTAGTCTGTTTACAAATAGTTTTTCAAGAATTTTTGAAAACTGTGGTAACAAGGATATAGGTCTATAATTGTTGAACACACATTTATCACCATTTTTAAAATGCTTATGCTGCACAGAGTCTAAATTTAAAATGAACCATGCCAAATAGAACAAGGCAAACATCAGGTGTCAAAGTCCATAAAGCAACAGGTTCACAAAGCTAACCGTTGAAAGTTTTGTATCGATCGACTGCTCTATCTAAATTACTGCGCAAAGAGAGATCAATAGCCATTACAAAGTTCACGTGTTTCTTACTTACATGGGTTCCCCACTATTGATGTACTCCCACAGCATATCTTCTGAGAGATCAGAAAACTTCACCTTTGTTTCTTCATAGAAGTCTATCAACTGGTAATCCACTTCTTCGTCTGCAAGGTCAGGGAAATAAAAAATAATAAATAAATAAATAAATAGTTTTTTAATGGAAGCACAAAATTTGACCAAGAAAAGCTCAGCATTAAGAAACTATTGTAAGATACACACTGTGAGCTTTCTCCTTGGAACTGTTTTTGTAAAACATGCTAAAAATGAAGTCTCACTTTAAGAAAACATACGTCACCAAAAATTGAAGGAAGCAGGTTAAACTTACTTTCTTTCTTGTGACAGAGGACGACAGCAACACCAGTTAAGACGCTGTGCTCTTTACCACTCAGGCTGAAAAAGAAGACAGTTAAGAACATAAAAATATTCTTATAAGTCTTTGTATTCCCATGTGGGATCTAAAACCATGTAAATCATACGTACCATGACAGCATCCTGTATGCATCGTGTTTGTCCACCGGCTTCTCCAGAATCATTCCATCTATGGTCTGTGGAAATTAAAACCAGTGAAAACTATAGCAGGCAAAGAGCAAGTCCTGTCATCCTTTATTTAACTTACCACGATTGTGTCTGCTCCAATCACCATGTCAGGAGTTTTCAGATGTTTCTAAAGCAAAGAAAATATTAAATATCATCCAGCTTGTATAATTCTGTTTGTTGTACATAGAAGTAGGCATACTTACAACGGGCATTCTCCGAGCCACCTCCAGGGCTTTCTGCCTGGCTGTCTCCACAGCATACTCATGAGGCTCTTTAAAAAGTTCCTTGTTGAGGGTTTCTTTAAACCAAGACGGTACCACCTCAAAACGCAAACCCTGACAAGCAAAGGACCACAGATTATAGATAAAATACTTGTTATAGTTTTTTATCCATATTAGCATCATTAACATTTGAATTAGCATAAACAATAATCAGTCAAGGAAAAAGCTGTGTTTTGAAGTATGGCATAAAAATCTTTGACTCCAAAATTAATTCTTCACTTAGGCGTGAGAGTTGTTCCTTATAGAGTGAACCAAAGGAAGTATTTGTTTTGTGCTAAATGTGTGCTACAAAGTCAATAAATTTGAATTTCATGAATTTAGAGCTTACACTGTGTAGTTAAAGCCTCATTGCACCATGAGTCAATGTTTCACGAGTGAAACAGTGTGTCCGTAATTCTGAATTGTGTCTGTACATTTCCAGTTAAGAGTATTTCTGTTTTATATAAATCAATACAACTTTCAATTCTGACGTTGAAACTTCAGTTATTCATGTTTCAGTTGTAAGTGCAACCATTATATATTTAAGAAAAAAAGTCCAGTAAGCATTGATATGGAGCCAGTATGGAGTTCACTGTGCACGGACCATTGCTTTCATTTCCGTCAATGTGGTTAATCGGTTATGCTCCAAGATAATGTTGAAGGAAAACGTACAATAATCAATCAATGCATCCATCCATCCCCGGGGTCTCCTCCCAGTCTGACATGCCTGAAGCCCCTCCCTAAGGAGGTACCCAGGGAGCATCCTTACCAGATGCCCGGACCACCTCACCTGGCTCCTCTCGATGTGCAGGAGCAGGTTCTGCTCTGAGTCTCTCCTGATAACTGAACTTCTCACCCTAAGGGAGAGTCCAGCTACCCTGCAGAGGAAACTCATTTCAACCTCCTGTATCTATGACCTCATTTTTACTGTCACTATACAGATCTCGTGACCACAGGTGAGGGTAGTAGACAGAGAGCTTTGCCTGATAGCTCAGCTCCCTCTTCACCACAACAGACCGGTACTGAGTCCACAATACTGCACCAATCTGTCTGTCATTCTCACGCTCCACTCTTCCTTCACTCATGAACAAAACCCAGAGATACTTGAACTCCTCCACTTGAGGCAGAACCTCACCCTCGACCTGAAGAGATCAATCCACCCTTTTCCGAATGAGGACCATGACCTCAGATTTGGAGGTGCTGATTCTCATCCCAGCTGCTTCACACTCAACTGTGAACTGCTCCAGTGAGAGCTGGAGATCACGGCACGATGACGCCAACAGAACCACAGCATCTGTGAAGAGCAGAGATGGAATCCTGAGGCCACAGAACCGGACTCCCTCCACCTCCTGGCTGCACCGAGAAATTCGGTCTATAAAAGTTGTGAACAGAATCGGTGAGAACGGGCAGTCCTGGCGGGGTCCAACTCCCACCCAGAAGAGGTCTGGCTTACTACTGGCAATGCAACCAGACTCTCACACTGCTTGTTGAGGCGTGGAACGTGGCCCACTCAGACTCAAGTGTCCCCCGACTCAGCTGCGATGCTGTTAAAGCTCTCCCAGAGTGAGGGGAAGATATTTCTGACGGGTTCTTCTGCCAGGTGTTCCTGGCAAACCCTTACTACACATGTGGGTCTACCAGGTCTGTCCGACATCTTTCACTGCCATCTGACCCAACTCACTACCAGGTGGTGATCAGCTGACAGCTCAGCTCTTCACTCAAGTGTCCAAAACAAACGTCTGCAAATCAGATGGCACGACTACAAAATCAATCATGGATTTACCACCTACAGCATCCTGGTGCCAAGTGCACTTATGGACACCCTTATGTTCGAAAACGTTGTGTATGATGGACAAACTATGACTAGCGCAGACGTCCAACAACACAACACCACTCGGGTTCAGGTCAGAGGTCGTTCCTCCCAGTCACGCCCCTCCAGGTCATACTGTACTGTCATTACCCAGTTGGGCAGTGAAGTCCCCCCAGCAGAATAAAGTTATAATAATGAACTCATAATAACTTATGTCATCTAAAAAACATGTTAATGTTGCTTTGAACGTCTTAATCAAACACAAACCGCATTTCGTAGTATCTCCTGTCTTCTAGGAGAGGCACTGGCCAGCACCACCAGTTTACCAACCAGTTTGGAAATGACTGGATTCAGCACCATGGTGGCCTTCAGTGTTTAACTGACCTGCAGGTGAACACAGTTAAACATTACACATGTGGCCTCATTTACGACACGGACTCAGGACAAAAATAACTTCTTGGCTTCAGTTGTTCACAGAAGTCACTCTTTTAGCTCTGAAAGTATCATCTGATCAATTATTGATGACTTAAATGAACTAGTTATCAATAAAAGTTTGACATCAGTCAGCCTGCTACCACAATACTGGTGTGTCTCCTGTCTTCTATACAACGACAGTAACAAGAGAAATCGGTACAGTAACTTATAAGTAACTATAAAAACAGTATTTAACATCTGAGCCCACTTTAAAGCAGACTGGAGCAAACTGCACTCAACTTTAAAGCAGTTTGACACGTTTAGTTAGCAGCTGACCCGAAAATAACTTGACTCAGTAAACAAGAATCTGTTTTAAGATAAATATGTTTGCATTTAACGATAACAAATACTTGTTAGCAGCAGTTACTCACCTGCAGGAGCCAGGAGAAGCTGACAGAGCCAGGACAACCCACGAAACGCAGCAGCAAACGTGGTGACGTCAGGAAAGAAGGCGGATTTTTTTTTCTTCTTCGTGGATATTTTGGCTGTTGGCGAACAACGTATGATGCGCATTGCCGCCACCTACCGGTATGGAGTGTGGGTAAGAATGTATATTTGTTGTCTTGTGTATTCATGAGAGGCCGATGGTCTAAACAAATTTCCTAATGCAATTATCCTCATGGGAGGGTGATTCTTTTTTTGGGGCAACATTCATGTCCGCATGTTTCTCTTACCCTGATTTTTTTCTAAAATGTGCCAAATATTTACAACAAAGTATTTTAATTATACACTTAGATGTTTGCCATCATTCAAATATAAATGAAATGCATTTAAAATATTATTTTGTACTTTACACACCTTTTTGGTGACATAGATGGTCAATTTTATTGTGTCCGCAGTGCAGTGTAAAATATTTCCTCAATAAGTTTAAACAATAAAATTAAATTAAAAAAGAAATTTCTTCAATAATTTGATTGACTGGACTAAACCTTATTTTATTATGAAACTGAATCTGTTGAAACTATTTTTTTTATTTGATATTTTCTTGATATTATACATGTCCCAGTAGTAACTTTCCACCCTGTTAGAATGTTTCCTTTTTGCCCTCAAAAGACTACAATTCCATAAAAGCCATTTACAAGAAGAAGACATCAACTGGTTTTGGAGGGAATTCAACCATGGAAAACAAGTTAAGCTTCATCTGTCACTCTCTCCTTACTTTTTTTAATCTTAAATATATTAAACCTGTATGCGTCAACCTTAAAGTTCCACCCTGTTAAGATAAATTGTGGGAAATGTTTATTTGGTAGAATTTAAAAAACAACATATTAGATTTAGTCATTAAAGGTTTGCTATTCTGTTGAAGGTTAGCTAGCTAAATGTTGACCACATAAAGAGCTACAGCTAGATTAGCTAAAAAAATTCCACCCTGTTATGTTCCACCCTGTTAGGTTTATGAACCAAACAAGGTGTAACAAGGACCTAACAGGGTGGAAATTCAGGTAAAACGTAATCACATATACATGTAATTATTACTTTACCTGTAATTATTATTTTATCCAGCCCTGAGCTTGACCATTATTAATTTCTTATTGCTAAACATGTCAGTGATGTAACAAAATATTTAAAACTTAAAATATTACTCTTTTTATTTTCAAAAGTCCTGAAGCCAAAATGTTGCCGCAAAAAAAGAATCACCCGGGAGGGGATTTCAATATGATACTAAACAATCAATTGGACAAATGGCCTCCTCGAGCTCAAGATTCTAACACTCCTCTAAAATCTTTTATGCAGAGATACAGTTTAAAGGACATCTGGAGAGAAAAATTTCCTTTAGACACTATTTACACCTGGAGTAATAATGATGGATCTAAACAATCTCGTATTGATTATTGGTTAGTGTCTGATCACCTACCAAATAATAACTTTACTGTTAACATTCTTCCGACTCCTCTCACTGACCACAAAGCAATATTTATTTCATTACATTTTACTGAAAGCCAAACACAGAATAGGAAAGCTTACTGGATTTTAAACAATTCATTACTTAAAATGCACCCAGTACAGCAAAAAATCTCCCAAACAATCTCTTATTTTTTTGATAAAGCCAACTCTGAAAATAAATTTGGTGTCAACTGGGAGTTATTTAAATTTGAGACTACAAAATTTCTAAGGCAATTTGGCTCTGACTTTAAAAAGACCAAGAAAGCTGAAGAAAATAAAATCATTGGTGAAATTATGACGCTCTCCAAAAAGAGTCCTCTAGACCTCTCAGACAATGATAAATTAAATTTAGCTATTTTACAGAATAAGCTGGACGAAATTTATAAAAATAGGGCAGAAGGAGCCTTTGTAAGATCAAGATTAAAATGGTTGGAAGAAGGAGAAAGTAACTCCTCCTATTTCTTTCAACTAGAAAAACATCGTGCCAAATCCAATACGCTCCATGAATTAAATATAGAAGGCCAAGTATCCTCTGATCCAAAAATTATTGCAAACTATATCAGCTCTTTTTACAGTAAACTTTATGCTCTTAGTCACTCTGACAAAAACCCTGAGCCATTCTTAAAATCAGTCAACACGCAGAACATCCTTGACTCTGAACGTGAGATGTGTGATTCTCCTCTTACAGTTAATGAAACTCTTTCATCTATAAATCGTCTAAAAAATAACAAATCTCCTGGGTCAGATGGGCTAACAGGGGAATTCTATAAGCAATTTAGTGATCAACTTGCTCCTTTTCTTACTAAAGTATTTTTAGAGAGCATTGAAAAAAGAACTCTCCCCGCTACTTTAAATCAAGGGATCATTACCCTTATACCTAAGCCCAAAAAAGATAAATTACTTATTGATAATTGGCGCCCTATATGTCTTTTGAACAACGACTACAAAATCCTGGCATCAATTTTTGCGGAAAGAATTAAATCTGTACTAAATACAATTATTGGAGAGGCACAATCTGGATTTATGCAAAATAGGCATATTTCCAATAATATACGACTTGTTCTTGATATCCTTGACTACTCAGAATTAATTACTGATAATAGCTTCATACTCTTCTTAGACTTTTACAAAGCGTTTGACTCTATTAATCACAATTTTATCTTCAGCTGTCTTCATAAATTTGGATTCGGGCCCTTCTTTTGTAGTTCAATTAAAACATTATATAAAAATGCTAACTGTTCTGTCAAATTAAAAAATGGTACCTCCCCTAGATTTAACTTAAATCGAGGAATTAGGCAGGGTTGCCCAATTTCCCCTTATCTCTTCCTTTTAGCCACCCAAATTCTTGCTGACTTTATTTCTATAAATCAACTAAAAGGTATTTCTGTTTTTGGTAAAGAAATTCAAATTAGTATGTTAGCTGATGATACTACTCTTTTTTTAAAAGACAGCAGTCAAATTTCACCAGCTTTAAATTTAATCCAAACCTTCTCTAATGTTTCAGGACTTCACTTGAACTTTAAAAAATGTGAACTTTTACCAGTTAAAGACTGTACTTCAAAATTTATATCTAATATCCCTGTCAAAGAAAGTGTAACATATTTAGGCATAATTATCTCCAAAAACAACTCAGAAAGATGCTCTTTAAACTTTGCTCCATTAATTGACCAAACCAAAAAACGTTTTAATCTATGGCTTCAAAGAGACCTAAGTTTTAGAGGACGTGTTTTATTATCTAAAGCTGAAGGAATATCACGACTTACTTATTCTGCACTTTCCCTAGACTTAGACAATCAAACATTAAAGACTATTGACCAAATGCTGTTTAATTTCCTATGGAAAAATCGTATTCATTACTTAAGGAAATCTGTGGTAATGAGCTCATACGAGAAAGGAGGCTTAAATTTTCTCGATTTCACAACTCTAAACAACACCTTCAAAGTAAATTGGATAAAATCATATTTAAAAAATCCGTCTTCCATGTGGAATATTTTCCCACATCACATCTTCTCAAATTTAGGAGGGCTCGATTTTCTCCTCCTCTGTAATTACAATATAGATAAAGTACCAGTAAAACTTTCTGCATTTCACAAACAAACACTTCTTTCATGGGCACTTATTTATAAACATAATTTTTCCCCTCATAATTTTTTTATTTGGAATAACAAATTTATCCTTTACAATAACAAATCACTTTTTTATCCACAATGGTTCAACCAAAACATCCTTCTAGTGGGTCAACTGTTTAAGAAAAATGGATGTTTACTCAGTTATAATGAATTCAACATGAAGTTTAACCTTGCTGTCACTTCTAAAGAGTATGATATTGTGTTTGATGCTGTTACTAATGAAATTTGTGAACTCTTTAGAAACAATGTTTTTGATGAACAGAAATCCTTGTTGAATGTAACTGACACCACTGTTGGTAAAGCTTGTTTTTCTTCAACATGTAGGAACAACAGAATTATCCGTGCCCTGTTCCAGCAGGATATTATTTCTATCCCCTCATCTGTCTTCTACTGGAGAAACTTTGTCCCTGACTCACAATGGAAAAATGTGTGGACATTTCATCAGAAACTGATGATAAACAACAAAATGAAAGATGTCTCCTTTAAACTGTTACACAGAATATATCCTACTAATCAATTCATGAAGAAATATATCAAAACAATTGACCCCAACTGTAAATTTTGCAAAGAGCACCCCGAAACAATCAGTCATTTATTCTGGAATTGTTGTATCATTAAGACATTTTGGAAGCATTGTAATAATTTTATCATCAGTAATATTGATTCAAAATTTTCATTAAGATATGAACACATTATTTTTGGCTTTCACGAAAAGAATATTAATGTTAAAAAAAAACTGGCAATTAATTTAATTATAATATTTGGCAAATACCATATTCACAAATGTAAATTTTCATCATCTTCGCCTTTTTTTCCAGGCTTAATTAAAGAAATAGAATTATATTTATGCACCATTTCTAAGAGTAACAACAAGAAAGCTATAAACACGTTTGAATGTTGTAGCTCCTTGAGTATATTTAATGTATAATTTTATTTTTTATGCACTCATTGTAGAAATCTGGCACCCCCCTGGCATAGTTATTTTTTTTTTCTCTGTGTTCCTTGTTCTTGTAATCTTGTCCCTTGGTCTTTTTGTTCACAATCTTATGATTGTAAATGTATCTGTAGTAAATTAATAAAAAAAAATTAAAAAGTATGTTTTCATTCATTCAACATTTATTTGTACAGGTTAATCCCATTGAGCCTCGGGGAATCATTTAAAAGAGAGACTTTATGTTTTTAACAAAGAGTGATCACTGTCACGATACGGTTCCGGTGGAGGACGCAGACCCAGAATGCAGGCGAACAGGACTCAGAGACACAGAGTGTAAAAATAAATAATCACTTTAATGAACAAAACAAAAAGACTGACGTGGCAGTCACTTACAAGACGAGGAAATGATAAATGGCTCCACCAGACATCAGGGAGGAATGGATTGGATTTGATTTATGACCCGGCAAGGAACAGATGAATGAGAGGGCTTTTATATACTGAGGGATAGTGAGTAAAACTCAGAGCACCTGGGCAGGCGGCAGGTGAAAGTGATTAGCTATGGACAACAGGTGAAAATGATTAGCGATGAGGCAGGAACTGAGGAGTGAGCAAAAACAGAAAAAACAAGGCGCGAGCCTGACAGGCGCAGATCATGACAGAACCCCCCCCTCAAGGGTGGCACCCGACACCCCCAAGAAGGACCCCCCAAAAGAACAAGGGCGGGCGGAGGGAGGCAACCGGCAGGACGGCGGGCCAACACCAGCCAGATCCGGGGGACGCCCAGGAGGACGCCCATCACCACCAGCCAGATCCGGGGGACGCCCAGGAGGACGCCCATCACCACCAGCCAGATCCGGGGGACGCCCAGGAGGACGCCCATCACCACCAGCCAGATCCGGGGGCTGACCAGGAGGCCGCCCATCGCCATCAGCTAGTTCAGGAGGACGTCCATCGAGCGGCGATGCGTTAGGCGGGCGACCGGAGTAACGCCCAGCAACGGCCGGAACACCTTCGTCGGCCGGAACACCTTCGTCGGCCGGAACACCTTCGTCGGCCGGAACACCTTCGTCGGCCGGAACACCTTCGTCGGCCGGAACACCTTCGTCGGCCGGAACACCATCGTCGGCCGGAACACCTTCGTCGGCCGGAACACCATCGTCGGCCGGAACACCATCGTCGGCCGGAACACCATCGTCGGCCGGAACACCATCGTCGGCCGGAACACCATCGTCGGCCGGAACACCATCGTCGGCCGGAACACAATCGTCGGCCGGAACACAGTCATCGTCATCGCCAGGACCCCCGTCGTTGGGTGCCGAGATGTTGTCGGGCGTCGAGGCAAGCGATAAGACGTCTGTGGCGCTGGGACCCTCTGTCGAGGACGAGGCGTCTGCGGCGCTGGGACCCCCGTCGTCAGGACCCTCTGAGACGTCGTTGAGGACCACGTCGTCGGGGCGGACCACGTCGTCAGGACCCTCTGAGACGTCGTCGGGGTCCTCGTCGTCGAGACCCTCGGAGATGTCGTCTGCTTCGTCGAGACCCTCGTCGTGAGGACCCTCTGAGACGTCGTGAGGATCCTCCGAGACGTCGTCGGGCAGTGAGACGTTGTCGGGCTCCTCTGTGACGTCATCCGGACCCACGTTGTCGGGCTCCTCTGTGACGTCATCCGGACCCACGTTGTCGGGCTCCTCTGTGACGTCATCCGGACCCACGTTGTCGGGCTCCTCTGTGACGTCATCCGGACCCTCGTCTTTGTGAGGACCCTCGTCGAGCGGCGAGACGTCTTCAGGACCCTCGTCGTCGGGACCCTCTGAGACGTCGTGAGGACCCTCTGCTGAGACGTCGTGAGGACCCTCGACGTCTGGACCCTCGGCGTCTGGACCCTCGGCGTCTGGACCCTCGGCGTCTGGACCCTCGGCGTCTGGACCCTTGAGAAGACGAGGTCTGCAGCAGCCGAAGCGTCGAGGTCTGCAGCAGCCGAAGCGTCGAGGTCTGCAGCAGCCGAAGCGTCGAGGTCTGCAGCAGCCGAAGCGTCGAGGTCTGCAGCAGCCGAAGCGTCGAGGTCTGCAGCAGCCGAAGCGTCGAGGTCTGCAGCAGCCGAAGCGTCGAGGTCTGCAGCAGCCGAAGCGTCGAGGTCTGCAGCAGCCGAAGCGTCGAGGTCTGCAGCAGCCGAAGCGTCGAGGTCTGCAGCAGCCGAAGCGTCGAGGTCTGCAGCAGCCGAAGCGTCGAGGTCTGCAGCAGCCGAAGCGTCGAGGTCTGCAGCAGCCGAAGCGTCGAGGTCTGCAGCAGCCGAAGCGTCGAGGTCTGCAGCAGCCGAAGCGTCGAGGTCTGCAGCAGCCAGTTCAGAGTCCTTTGCGGCTGGTCCCTGATCTCCAGCGGCAGAGAGGACCTCAGCACCCAGGATCACATCTGGACCAGTGTCTGGTGGATCAGGAACTGGTGCATGACCCGCTGAAACCAGTCTTGGTACTGGGACCAGTCTTGGTGCTGAAACAGCAGGAGCCAGTCTGGGTGCTGGCACCAGAAGGGCCAGTCTTGGTGCTGCTGGACCTGAGCTGGGAGGTACAACCTCTGGAGAGCTGAGAGGTGCATCAGGCTGAGAAGCTGCTACTGGGCTCAGATGTTCAGCTGTGGGTGGATGGGTGGGAGCTGCTGTGGGACTTTCAGCTGCTGTGGGTGAGCTCAGAAGAGGACTTGATGAAGATGAGGAGTTGTGATCAGCAGGAGGTGAGTTGGGAGGTGGTGAAGATGAGGAGTTGTGATCAGCAGGAGGTGAGTTGGGAGGTGGACCTGGCTGAACGCGAGCGAGCAGCAGTGAGCGTAACACACAGCTCTCCTTCCATGCTTGCTCGAACAGTTGCCACGCCCCCAGCGAGTCGTCTCTGTTATCAGCTCCAGTATACGAGGAAATGATTCCTTCGGCAGCGATTAATCTCTCCCACAAAACACTGGAGCTGCAGTCCTCCTCCTTCTTCATAACAGAAGCGCTAGGGCGCGCAGCCTCCTCCGTCAGCTCCAGTCCCCCCTCGGTCCTGTCAGAACTGCTGTCAGCACACGGGCTGACACATGCCCCCCCCTTTGAAAATTTCCCCGGCTTTTCTGACAGCCGGCGTGGAGAGTTCGACGGTGGGCGGGGCTGGGACCCGGAAAAGTCCGCACGTTCTGTCCAATGGTGACGTGGACCGTGAGCCGATACCGGGTCCATCCATAACCCATTTGGGTCCTCGTCCTCCTCGTCATCCTCTTCCGAGTCGGACCACATCGACCCGAGTGTTGGAACGGAGGGGGGAGTCAGCCAAAAAGCTGCGCGGTCGTCTCCGAGCTTTCTCCGCTCCTCCTCCTCGACCAGAAGCGGGGATGAGAGAACCTCCGTCTCCGAGCTGTGGTTCCCCCAGCCGGTCTCCGCACGAAACCCGTACACGTGTACGGTCGGCTCGTCCTGTCCTGGGGCCGCGTCCGTCTGACGCTGAGCGAGTCTGTTCCGCCTGCGGGTTCTGCGATTTCGTGGCCGGGTCATACTGTCACGATACGGTTCCGGTGGAGGACGCAGACCCAGAATGCAGGCGAACAGGACTCAGAGACACAGAGTGTAAAAATAAATAATCACTTTAATGAACAAAACAAAAAGACTGACGTGGCAGTCACTTACAAGACGAGGAAATGATAAATGGCTCCACCAGACATCAGGGAGGAATGGATTGGATTTGATTTATGACCCGGCAAGGAACAGATGAATGAGAGGGCTTTTATATACTGAGGGATAGTGAGTAAAACTCAGAGCACCTGGGCAGGCGGCAGGTGAAAGTGATTAGCTATGGACAACAGGTGAAAATGATTAGCGATGAGGCAGGAACTGAGGAGTGAGCAAAAACAGAAAAAACATGACAGGCGCAGAGCCTGACAGGCGCAGATCATGACAATCACAACAGTGGATAACAACAACAATACACAATCATAAAAGAGGAATGACTACCGGCCAGTGGCCCTCACCCCAATAGTCGCTAAATGCTTCGAAAAACTGGTCATGACCCACATCAAAACAACCATCAACATCAATGAGTTGCATACCACGAAAACCGATCAACAGAGGACGCC